>CAUHTR010002108.1:0-64949 GCA_959609185.1 Schmidtea polychroa
TTGTGAGAGATTTGAACAATAGGGATCCTACAAAATAAATAAATAATAATGGTTATCAAGGAGAGCTTATGAATTGTTTCCCATAATCTTGTCTTTCAGTAGAATTTAAGTATAAATAGATTATGGTGAATAATGACATTTTCTAAAGTTTTCTAAGGCTTTGTTGGAAAGTTATAAATAAGATTATGCAACAGCGATTGTAAGATAATCTACAATTTTTCACATAATATTTTTCTAATGACCATGTAAACACCTACACAACGTTTTACAAATTTATAAATTTGGTGTTCAATAATATGATTGAAATGTCCTTAGAGTATTTCAATTGAAAAAGTCAATCAGGGTTGAGATTTATTTATCAACAATAATAACAAGCCGGAATAGCTACGACATTATCCTTTACTGCTTTGTCTACAGGGTATGCTTCTGCAATTTTTTCTTTTAAACCCATTGATGGAATTTTTTCAGGAAAATATGTTTTTGAATTCCATTTCATTGATTGCCTCGAAAAAAAGAAATCTTTTTGAACTGATCGAATGTTTAAACGATCAATCGCCAGGTACTCTGTAAATGGGAGTTGTGAGGTTTCCTTTAGTATTAGGCAGGTTAGAAATTTTTAACTTTTTCAGTTTGAATAACTCCAACACATAAAAAAAATAGTAAAAATTACACGTTTAATTAAATTTTCCACCTTCAAATTTTATCTACCAAAAAACTATATCCAGTATCTGGGAGCCGGTATCTTTCAATTTAAGCGACATTGAAATTATTTCTGATCACCATTAATATATTCTCTTTACCAAATTTCAGTTATCTTCATTTTTTTTTATTTTTAGATCAATCTTTTGTTCAATTAAATAACATGCATTTTCAGCAGTCTTCTATAGCAGTGTTACTCAACCCAAAAGTACTGTCGACCAAAAATCTATCTATTCTTTGAACGCGGACCCATTTTATTTTTTCTATGTGAATAATGACTGCCTTTTTCAAGTGAATTTTCACTGTGAAAAAAGGCAGTGCCTAAAATATCAAAAACATCGATATATTTACTGATTCATGGTCAAGCTTTTAAATAAATACATTAGTGGTGAAATTTGAAAAAAAAGTTCTTATAAAAACAATATCAATACGAATATTCAAGATGGAAAGAATGTATCAAACGAGCAAATTGAACAAATATTATGGAAATCAACCTTAATATTCCTAAAAATGATAACTGTAATAAAACTAAGGATGTAACATCATTCTTTCCATCTGTTCAACAAATTTTAGAAAAGCATTTGAGAGATACAGATGAAAATAATTTAATGGAATGAGGTAAAAATAAAAGATGATAATCCACGGTTCATTAGGTGTGTATCGCAATTCAACAAAGTGTCACATAAATTTGCTTTTGAAATTCCAACATTTTTTAGAAATTTTAAGATTCAATTTTTTGGAGCATGTCTAGAACTTTGAATTTGTGATTCTTCTTCAGAATCCGGAATTTTTCTTTTTTTAATATCATATTTCTCCCACATTCAAACACCATTCTAACAAACAAAGTATTTCTAGTGTTTAGTGCATTTATATATTTTATATATTTATATCCTTACCATATTGCCAAACTCATTCTTAAAATAAATAAATCTAAAATTATTAATAGACTTAGATTAAAAATTGCAATTTATTTTAAAAAATAAATTTATCATAAATGCGGTACATATTTTAAAATCAATGAATCTTTTAAAACTTAAGTTTCACATATTAACTTTTTATTACCCATATAATTCTGCATTTTATATAAGAAATTAAATTCCAAAAATGAATAAAAATTATAGTAATTTCACCTCAATTTTGAAATAAGTATTTTCAAACTTCAGAGCTAAATCAACAAGGCTTTTATTCATTGAAGATTGCGTAAGAACTCTAATCGACATTAAGCGAAGTAATCGTTGCAAATGATCAATATGTGCCGTTTCGGAAAATTCAATAGAATCTTCGAAAAGAATCACTACTAATCTATCCCAAATCTGTTAATAAATTTTTTTAAAAAATTAATAAGAGAAATAGGGTGGGAGAAAAAAACCCAACATTTTGAGATAATTTTTGCCATTTCAATTCGTGTTCGCGAGCTGAATGTTCAATAATCAAGGATAAGATTTCCAATGTCTCAGGATATTTTATAAGTTTTCGCAACAAAAATTCGACAACAGTTTCTCGCTGAACTTCTATTTCCCTGTAACATATTCCTAAATAAATAAAAGACATATAAAAACCTAACTTGCTAGTATTAGCGTTTGGTAACAAATTAAGGCTTCCCGAGTTATTCAACCAAACTGACCGGTGAACAAATAAATCACAGACGATTTTCCACATGCATGGTAGAATAATCGGTTTCACGTTTATTCCGTTTATCAACAATGACTCAATACATCGAATAACCTGCAATTCGTAAAAACACATCATTATAAATACGTTTTATTTAAAAGCATTTTATAAAAATCAAAAAAAAATATCATATAATAAATTAAATCACATAATAGTTGAAAATTTAATATAGAAATAAAGTTATTACAGTCCTTAGAATACGGGCATTTCTGATAGAAATATTTTAATTCTCTATCAAAAAATATTAATTCTCTTGTTAATAGGAATAGGTTTCAGTCTTCTTACGTATGAAATGTGGTCATAAACTTGACAACTATTAAAATGGTGCGTAAAATAGTTTAGTCAAAAACATTCTCTTAAACACATCCCATCGTGTATATGTGTATAGCCAGATGCTAACAGTTGAGGTATATTAGTGTTTTTGAATAGCCTGCAAGAATTACATTGTATTCTACGTTTTGGTGTTCGAACAGTGGTATTTAATCATTTTGTAGTACTATTGAATGACTTGTGATTAAGTGACCAAATCAAAACTTTTCTACAATATTTTCAATATAATATATATTAGGAGGTTCATCCTGTAAAACATTAAAGTCAGTTTTTGTTTCCATAAATTTTATTTCAATAAATATCAAAATCAAATTATATCTTCTTTAATCTTTCTTATTTAAACAAATTTTCTACGAAGATATTTTTAATTAAAATATCTTCTTATTTTGTTTTTTTAAAAAATTAATCTAAACTTTAATTTTTTAAAATTTTCAATTTAAAAATTTCTTCATCATAAAACTTCCTCATATCCCCCTTCTTAAGAAATTTTTAAGTTTTTCCACATTTCTTTCGATCCTTTTTCCATCTTCATTTCTTAAGATGTATCGTCTGTCATGCACTTTCTCTATCACTTTGTACGGACCTTCATACCTGTCCTGGCCTTTGTGGCGTGTTTCTACTTTTACTAATACTTCTTCTCCTACATTGAATTTTCTCCTTGTTTGTTCTTCTAGTTCTTCCTTTATCGGTATTTCTTTGGACCCGTACCATTTTTCCCTGCTAATCTTTTTTCCAAAAACTATCTCTGCCGGGCTTTTCCCTGTCGTTTTTTGTTTGGTTGCATTTAAAGTGAATTCGACTTCTGGTAATATCTCTGCCCAATCCGTCTTCTTTCTATCCTGTAAAGTAGCATTTATCAAATCCCGTATTGTCCTGAACTGTCTTTCTATCTGACCGTTTGTTTGGTGATGGTATGGACTCGAAAAACATAATTTAATATCTAGCATCTTTGTGAATTCTCTCATCATTCCTGATTCAAACGCCTTTCCGCAATCAACTCTTATCTCCTTTGGGCATCCAAATCTTAAAATCCACTTTTCTAAAATCGTTTTCTTTATTGTTTCATCGTCTTGTTTTGTTATCGCTGTCAAGACTTGATACTTACTATACTGATCTATTATGCCCAATATATACTTCTTACGTCCTTTTGTTTCTGCCAACGGTCCACATATATCCACGAATATAATTTCGAACATTTCCTTCGAATCTTGTCTTTTTACTGGTTCTTTCGTTGTTATTGTTAAAGCCTTGGTTTTTTGACAAATCTCACAACTTCGAACAATCTCCTGAATCTTACTCCACAGGTGTTTTCCAACATATCTATCTTTCTTACTGGTTCTTTCGTTGTTATTGTTAAAGCCTTGGTTTTTTGACAAATCTCACAACTTCGAACAATCTCCTGAATCTTACTCCACAGGTGTTTTCCAACATATCTATCTTTCATATAATCGGCTATCTTCTCGACTCCAGCATGACACAATAGTCTATGTATTTCCTTTATTGTTTCTTGTAACTCATTTTCAGGTATCATCGTTTTCTTTCGTACTTCTTCTACAATTCCCTGTTGGATGTTGCTTCTTCCCTCTTCTCTGATCGAGTCTAGTAATCTTGTTTTTATCTTTCCTTTCTTAGCTTCTTCGTGGGCCATTTGACATTGAACACACGTGTCACATTTAGTTCTCGACACCATGTCTGCATTTTGGTGATTAATACCCTTTCTGTATTCTACTCTTATATCTAAACTGCTCAAATAATTGATCCATGTTTGGAATTGTGAAGTAATCGGCTTCTTGGTTGTCATCATAAACGTGATTGCCTTGTGGTCTGTCCTGAGCGTGAATCTTCTTCCGTAGAGATAGTGCTTAAAATGAATGCAAAAATAATATACCGCCAATAGTTCCTTTCTTGTAATACAATATCCTTTCTCGTGGCTCGTCATCGAGTGTGATCCATACGCAATTACTCTTTCCTTTCCATCTTTATCTCTTTGTGAAAGTACTGCTCCAATGGTATCGAAACTAGCGTCGGTATCTAAAATGAACTCCTTTTTCAGATCCGGAAAACATAAGATTGGCGCCGTCGTGAGTGCTACTTTCAATCCCTCAAACACGCTATTCGTTCCTTCACTCCATTCTAATTTTTTGTTACTTGGTCCGCTACATAATTGTTCTAACATCCTTGCCTTCTTTGCATAATCACTGATGAATCTTCTATAATAATTGCAAATACCTAAAAAGCTTCGGAGTTTCTTTACGCAATTAGGCTTCCCAAAGTTCTGTATGGCCTGAATTTTAGATGGATCTGTCTGTACTCCTTCCTTGCTGATTATGTGTCCTAAGAATCTGATTTCTTCCTTTATTATTTGGCATTTTTCTGGATTAATCCTTAGGCCTGCTTCCTCAATCGCCTTTAACACTTCTTCGAGTATTGTATAGTGTTTCTCTTTACTGCTTGAATAAATCAAGATGTCGTCCAAATACACCATTGCTCCCTTTATTTTGCCTAATACTTTTGTCATCATTTCTTGGAACGTACCTGGTGCTGCTGCAATTCCAAACGGCATTCTGTTGAAACAATATTGTCCGTTCTTTGTTGAGAAAGCTGTTTTCTCCTGTGATTCTTCTTCTAGTTCCACTTGGTAATATGCATTACCTAGATCGATTGAGCTGAAAAAGACGGATCCTCCTAACAAATCCAACATCTCGTCTATGTTTGGCATTGGAAATGCCTGCCTCTCTGTTACCGCGTTCAGCTGTCTAAAGTCCAAGCATAGTCTAATATCCTTTTTCTCTTTTTTCCATACACATATTAGCGGTGTATTCCATGGAGAGTTACATTTCCGTATAATTCCATTTTCGTACAAATTTTGTATTGCTTCTTCAATCTTTGATTCCAAATTTAGTGGTTGGCGATATGGTTTTATGTTTATCGGCTCACCTCTTGTAACTATCTTGTGTTTTACCAAATGTGTGCGACCCACATCCCATTTATCTGCCATAAACACGTTTCCGCTGTTTGTTATAATTTCCTTTAATTTGCTATCTTCATTGATCTTTAACTGCTCCAACGCTCGTATCAATCGTTCTTCATCCTTTATTTTTCTGCCAAATTTTGCTTCAATGTTACAAATATAGTTCTTGTCTTTTTCACTAGCCTCGATATCTTTAATTTTTAACAGTCTAAATCCAAATGTTTCTTGTAATTCGATTCCTCCAATCACGTCTGGTGTCACTTTCTCCGCCACAATGAATATAACTTCCTTCGAAACATTTCCAATGGTTACTTGCACCTTCGTTTTTCCTATTGTCTCGATCGTACTCTCGTTTGCGCATCGTAACTTATCGTCACTTTTCGTCAATTGTTGTCCTCGTAGCTTGTTGAAACAGTTCACACTCATTACATTGATTCTTGCCCCAGTGTCTAATAAACAGTCGAAATTTTCCCCATTCATCCTTACTGTTATACTAGGCCTTCCTTGCATTCTGTTATACAAAATTTCAACAACCTGCTCCGTTTCAATGGTTCCAATTCTTTCCACTTCCTTTTCAAACATTTCTCTCTTTAGGAACCTGTATACTTTCTCGCTTACCCTTCCAACATTCTCCCACTTTTCTGCCCCTTGAGGATATCCCATCAAATTTTCTGTTAGAATATGGCTCCAACCAACTCCTCTACTGGTGGAGCCCTGTTGTTTGGGTACGTCTTCCTAAAATTATCTTCATTTGTCTCTACACACGATTCCCTTTCTTCTTCTTCCTCGATACCATTTATCCGACTGTATCTGTTTCCCGTGAATCTTTGTCTCTCCGTCGCTCTCCCGTACCTCATCTTTGTATAACACTCCTCGGATCTATGACCATTTCTGCTACATCTTTCACAACGTATTTCCTGACACAATCTTCTTATATGACCTTCTTTCCCACACCCGAAACATCTTGGAGCTTTTTTATCTGGACAGTTTCTACTTATATGTCCGCTTCTATGACATGTCCAGCATTCTATTTTACCTTTTATTGGACAATCAATTTTCGTGTGTCCTATTTTGTGGCATAACCAGCATTCTGGCATTTCTCTTCGGATACTTTCTTCTCTCTGTTCTTTCTTCTTGTATTGTACTCTTCCCTGTGGTTCCTGATAGACCACTCTGGCGTGACTTTTCATACTGTTTATCTGCTCTCTTTGCTTGTCTACTTTGTCCATCAGAGTTAGTGTTTCCTTTATTTCTTCTGTGCTTTTTATCTTCCGTAGTATCACTTCTTTCTCAACTTCTTTATTCTCCGCACATACTATTAACATCCTTGCTGTTAATTTCTCTTTGGTAAATTCTTTATTTTCAAACAACCTATCAACAAGGTCCTCCACCTTTTTAAAATACGTTTCTATTTCTTCACCCTTCCGCTTGTAATTCAACAAGTTTTGTAGATCCTTTAAAACATCTCTTTCGCGATCGAATGCCAATCGCAACCTAGCCTGGAATCCTTCGGCTTTTTTCAGTGTTTTGGCGTACACTTCCAGGAGATCCTCATCAATCATGCAAGATGTTAATCTTTCCTGGTCTTTCTTCTGCGTGATTCCCTTGGCGTCGAAATAAATTTCGCATCTTTTAATGAACTTTTCCAAATCGTCCCCTTGGCAGAATACCTTTGGTAGCAATCTTTCGGTGATTGCGTCCGTGTTTACCGCTGCCACCATATTAGGAGGTTCATCCTGTAAAACATTAAAGTCAGTTTTTGTTTCCATAAATTTTATTTCAATAAATATCAAAATCAAATTATATCTTCTTTAATCTTTCTTATTTAAACAAATTTTCTACGAAGATATTTTTAATTAAAATATCTTCTTATTTTGTTTTTTTAAAAAATTAATCTAAACTTTAATTTTTTAAAATTTTCAATTTAAAAATTTCTTCATCATAAAACTTCCTCATAATATATATATATATATATATATATATATATATATATATATATATATATATATATATATATATATATATATATATATATATATATATATATATATATATATATATATATATATATATATATATATTGAAGACTATAAATCACTACTAAAAATCACTATCAAAAACATCGATATATTACTGATTTATAGTCTTCAAGCTCTTTTTAATAAATAAAATGAAAAAACAAAATCAACGGTGAAATTGGAAAAAAAGTTCTTCTAATAGTCCTCAAGTATTTAGGAGTATCACTAGAGTTTTTTCAAGCCCAATTTAACAATTTTAACAATGTTAAATCTAAACAACCTATCATAACAAAACCATATCCCTGAATGGGTTATTTTTGAATTTTTATTTTTCCAAGCGTTAGATTGCGTAGGAATTTCTTTTTTAACTTTTGAGTGGCTAACAAAATTAGTACAATTAAAAAATATGGACAAAAGAAAGAAGTACCATTTATACATGTATTCAGAGATATAAAGGTAAAATCCACAAATATCAAATTAAATATCAAGAATCTAGTAAAAGAGACCAAATACAAGTCATAAATTTATTAGGAACCATTTAGCAAAAAAATTATGAATACTTGAGAATAGATGTTCAAGGTAAATGAAAAAGTTAAGCAATATTTAAATTTAAAAAGAACAAGTTTGATTTGTAAAAATATTATTATTATTATTATTATTATTATTATTATTATTATTATTATTATTATTATTATTATTAATATTTTTATTATTATTATTATTATTAATATTTTTATTATTATTATTATTAATATTTTTATTATTATTATTATTATTATTATTATTATTATTATTATTATTATTATTATTATTATTATTATTATTATTATTATTATTATTATTATTATTATTGGCAATACATGAATTATAAAATTATCTGTAGAAAAGCAAACCTGTGTAATGTTTAATATTGGTTCATCTTTTTTGTTTCCATCGGCTTTTTCATACGAAATCAAAATTAAAAATTCTGTAATTCCAATTATTAAAGAGCCATCTTTATCATTGTCAGTATTGTATGCGGAGAAATTTTCAAGTTGATTTTGGATAATATTAAGAAATTTCTAGAAAAACAATGTTAATATATTGCTTATTTAATTACATTTATTCGTATATTTACATGTCAAAATATTTAAGAGAATTTATAGTACAATCCCATTTTAATTTGATTAATTATTTTATAAGATAAAAGCAGCTTTTAGCAGTTAATGAAAATCCTCCCCATTATCAAGATTCTAGATTAATACATTATATTAATCTATGGCAATTTGGATTCTATAGTTTAAAATTCTTTATTTGAGTTTAAATATAAGCGCTTGTTTTTCGATTGAAATTGAAAAAATAACAACTTTATAACAACACAAAAATATAAAATGTTCCATTTAAATAATTTCGAACTCCTAAGATCAATCTACACTTGATATTCTGGAATATTGAAATTTTTACAAATATATTTTTAACAAATTGAATAGATGTCAGTTGATTGTTATCATTCTTTTGCAGTGAAAATTCAATATAAAATTGTAAATAATTAATTTAATTAATTAATTAATTTTTTAAATTTCCATTTATAATTATTTATAATTTCATTTATTATTATTATTATTATTATTATTATTATTATTATTATTATTATTATTATTATTATTATTACTATTATTAAATAAGACTTGAAAATATAACCGTACCATTAATATAATAATAAAAAGTTAATAAACTATATTGTTAAAAACAGACCTTAAAAATATTCGTAAGACAATAATAATTAGAATATACATATTATCCACCGATTAAATCTATAAATAAGTATTTAGAAAATTTTCGTTTAATTTTTACAATATATTTTATCGGACAAAAATAACTTATTTTCAAATAATTTCTTTGAATAGGATTTTTCTTTAACATTAAGTTGATAATAAGACATTTTAAAAAAGAACGAAAAATGAAACAGCGTAAAAACGTTTCTGTACTTCCATTGCAGTAAACAAACCAAATACCAATTTGATGAAAAGGAAATAAAAAATTACAACAACGGTTAAGTGCAACTGAACACCAAAATATAAACATGGAATATAAAAAAAGCTTATCTCCGAATTCGAAGAAAATTTAAACACTATTGCAGGCCAATGACACTGAAACATTACTACTCACCCTCTCGCCATTCTGTAAAATGTAAATAGATTTATGATTTTACATTAAAATATTATGAATTCCATTGCATAAATCCTTAGAAAACAAAGAAAAGTTCTACAATCTACTAAAAATAGCAATTCTATTTAAATAATCATTTCATACAGGATGTCCATAAAATCAGTGTTTATTTGATATACCTGTAGTTATGTAATAAAAAACCAAAAAATTTTTAAATGTTTATTATTCTTGTGAGTTTTTAACATGCCCATAATCATTACTAATACAAAGGGGAATATGATTCTGTATTTTTATGAAAAGATTCTGAGCTGATTTTCAAAAATATAATAGAAAATCAAAATCATTTTAAATTAAAATTCATGTAACCCAAACTCTATTGTTATGCGCAGAGGCATTTAGTATCACCACAGATATGCTGGAAAACATTATCTAATTTTCAAAAAATACATAGATCAAAAAACATTATAACACGAGTTGATATATAAGATTTATTGAAATAACAGATTTTAGAATACAGACTTATTAATTATTATAGACAAAAATATTAATTATTATAGACAAAAATATTGATATTTATAGACAAAAATATTAATAACCATAGACAAAAATAATAACACGCATCGACAAAAAAACAACTATAGACTAAAAACATTCATTTAATGTGTAATACATTATGAATTCAGATAAAATATAGATAAATATAGTTAATGTCAATTATTATTGATTGGGGTGTATTATTACTATTTTCAATTAAAAAAACCCATCACATGACATTTCTACGCACAAACATTGAAAACTCTGAAACAAGCCAGGATGGTCCTAAAAGAAGAACAACAGTAACGGTAGAAACACTGAGAAATATGCGTAACATGCTTTTACGGGGTAGAACAGCCAAGAACATAACGGAAGATTTAAATCTTTCATCTAAAACTGTTTACAGGTGGATTGAAAGACTATCTTCCTATACCGGTAGTGAAGCGGACCTGGGCACACTCATAAAACCACCGGGTCGCCAAAGAGCAGAATTGACAACCCAACAAGTGACACTGGCCGAAATTGTTGCAAATGATCCCAGTTTGACCCAACGCGGGATGTCACACTGCCTTGAAATACAAGGCATTCGTCTAAGTCAACCTACGATTTCAAATCATCTAAAGAAGCTGGAATTAACTAAAAAGCGACTAGTAAAGATTGTAGATCGAAAAAATTCCAGTCAAGTTATCAACACACGCAAAAATTATGCAATTCGGTATAGGCTCAAAAATGATGAAGATTTGTTGTTTCTTAATGAAACCGGGTTGAATCTCCATTGTACAAGAAATTATGGCTACAGTCCGAAGAACACGCCGGCAAGAATAGTCGTTCCAACAACAAGAGGGAAAAACACCTCAATTATAGCGCTAATTTCGAGAAATGCGATTTTACATAAAAAAATAATACAAGGTGCTTATAATTCTTCACTGATGGTTGATTTTTTGCGGGAATGTATTGCACTGGGTGTTATTAAATCAAATCACGTGGTATTAATGGATAATGTAAGGTTTCATAAAACCGAGCTCGTTTCGACTTTTTTTCGACAAAATGGTGTGTCATTTGACTACATTCCACCTTACAGTCCAGAGCTCAATCCGATTGAGGAAATATTTAGCGTTATGAAGAATAGGTTTTACGAAAAGAGACCACGAGCAACCAACGCAAATACTTTGAAGTTTTATGTTGAAGCAGTTATCGATGAAATGAATAATGATCTTGATTTTAGTGCATTTTATATGAATATGCGATCCTATATGAATAGGGCTTTTAGTGGAACGGCTTTTTAATGAATGAATGAATCAATCAATTAAATGGCTACTGTTAGTTGTAGTACTTTTCTATATTATTCGAAACAGTTTTTGTAAAGAGGCTTATATATAATATATTTAAGTCAGCGGCATAGATATAAGTAACATTTTAGAAATATAACAATTGAACGCCCATGGCAATTAAGATTATATATATAAAGAATATTTTGGTCGTTAATTTTTAATGATGTGTCTATGAACATTAAATTTTTGTTTATAAATATTAATATATTTGTTTATAAATGTTAATATTTTTGTCTATAATAATTAATATTTTTGTCTATAAATATTAATATTTTTGTCTATAATAATTAATATTTTTGTCTATAATAATTAATATTTTTGTCTATAATAATTAATAAGTCTGTATAATGAAGAATAATGAAGAAGTGTAATGGGCTTTATACTTTATAAAACGTACGTATACCAATTTTTATATTTTTCTTAGTCTAAAGACGCAAGCACGTAATATACGGTGTGACATTGACTAATATGCAAAGAGTGTATATTAACCTCTCTAACGTTAATCAAAGCCTCGTACAAAGTATATAAACTATGATAATGATCAAAATACTTTTATTCAATTTCCTTTATCTCGATTTATTTTAAGATTATAAATCAATATTTTGTTTAATATCTTTAACATGCATTTTGAGCTCATCCTTTTTCAAATGTTAATTAAAATATAAAAATATTGATCGATAGTCTGAAAAGAAATGAAAATGAAAATATAAATGAGCAGAGATCTCTGATGATAAATGGAAAATAATTTACATCATCAAAATCAATAATTTCTATTGCGAAAATGCTGACCTATAATGTAAATTACAATTTGATTTGATATTTATTAAATTAACAAATAAAGTGATGAATATAAACCAATGAAATAGATAATATGAAAAGTAACCTGTTCAGAATCCAATTGGCAGTAATTGACTCGTAGATAAATCAATTGGCATAGCAAATATATGATAGCCGTTTGTAATTCTGTGGACGACACTTGATATTGTCGCATGCATTGGAAGACGTGCTTCTCAAACAGTCCGATATAATGAGCTAAGCTTGGCCGGTAAATCGAATTTGTCGAAGCAATTTGTCTGAGTATTCCTGGTTCCCGTCGCTTTCCACTGGATTTCACCCATAAAAATGTATCAGACAGCGCCTGTTTCCATTTATATATTTGAAGGGTATCGTTTCCGTCAGGCGCAGTAGAAATATTTTTCAGTTTATTTTGAAGGTTTGGGCCATTTTTATAACAATCAGCATTCCATGATGTAATCATATTCATTGTCAGATCGGATTTGGGATTCGATGCCGGTTCAGAAGAGAACAATTGCTGAAATAGTTGAGCGAGAAACGGATCCCATTGCGCGGTTAGATTAGTACCGAAAATTGAACCCAGTAATTTTATTATCAAATTAATGGTCTGTGTTGGAAGAACATTGTAGAATATGGAACAATAGGAAAGCAACTCTTCAATATGCATGGAAACCTCACTGAAAGTAAGAAATTCGAAAATTGATCCGAGACTGTTGATGCATTGAGTTAAAAGATTCAGTAATCTGTCTGTATGAAGTGAGGAATCAAAGCTGATTAAATAGTTGTTATAGGCAACATAAAAGAGTTTATGAATTGACATATAGTTGGTTTCAGAAACAAAAAATCCCAAACTAGATTTACTCCTAGGTAGCCTGTAGTCTGCTGTGGACTGTGGTTCAGTAGCTCCTTTAATAGGTCCAACATCTGTTTTCTTCTTTCCTGGACTCGAGTTTGTTTGACTTGAAAGATTAGGCAATACGGTTTTATGTGGAGGTATTGATGGAGTGATGAATTGGAAAATATGCCAATAGATATTCATTATTCGACAAAGATGTATCATAAATTGCTTGGTAACACTTGCAAGATAAAGATTATTATTCAATTGAGTATTTATTCCACTTTCTTTATTCGTTCTTTCGATTGTTATGTCGTTCAACAATAAATGCTTGATTCCTTCATGGAAAATGAATGTTGATATGAGTAATAAAATGTCCGTATGTAAGCATATATCGCAAATGATTAACGATGTGCTTAGAAGAGCCAAACAATATCCGATCAGAGTCCTTGTTTCAGTGAGATTAGCGTTGTCAATAATATTTTGTCCAATCCATACTTTGGAATGTGAACTAATGGGATATTTCTCATGGATTACAATCAGAGCACGAATGCTTCCACTCTAGAATGTAAATTACTACTGCTAAATAAAGTCAAATCTTATAAATGAAAGATTATTGGAAAAGGAACAAATTCAAAATGAAATTGGTTAGAAGCAACACTAGAGTTAATCTACTTAGTTAATCAAGAAAATTTAATAAGGAGTTTTAGGAGCAATAAAATAATTTATTCAAACAACTGGGGCATTTGTAATTTTGAAATAAATGTAGATATTGACCACATATTTTTTTAATATTTATTTTAATGAATTAAATTTAATAAATAATTTGAATTTTAAATGAATATTTCACTTCATTGCTAATATTTCTTAACAAATATATAATAATTTACTTAGACTCGAAAGAAATAAGCAACTTTATAAGCAATTTTATTCAAACTCAGTAACAAATTAGCAACATGTAAAGGTTTATTTCTCAACTTTCCACGTATTTTTGCCATCATGCAGAAAATGCCCTTTCCTAGATTTTGGAGAATGAAGTCAGCATATCCGAGACATGCTGCGCAAATCACCGGCACAATCAAAGAATTTTCCGTACAAATCCTTCTTCAGTTGTCGGAAGATGTAAAAATCAATAAGGACAAAATTGGGACTGTATAATGAGTGAGGCACAAGTGACAATCTACATGAGTCAATTGTTGTTTTTATCAGGTGGAATACGTGAATTGGGGCAATAGTCACAGTTTATAGTTTATACATAATAGTTGCTATTAATTTTGACATCTGATACAGTGAAATCCATTTTGAGAAAGCTTATCGTGTCCCAAAAGATTATGAACATCAGATATTTTCTTGTGAGATGAACCAGTTCTTTTTATCAGTAATGGTTTTACCTCTGGCATGTATAGGTTCAAAGGTGTCTCATCTTCTGTAATTATTTTTTTCAGAAAACCATTACCAGTATTTTCAAAGATTTCCAAACTTTTCTGACAACACTCAAATTGCTTTTATTGCATGTTACCCGTATGAAATTATCACACAAATCGTGAAAAGTTTCACGGTGACCACTTCAATAAACAAGTTATGCAACACATCTTTGAAGATATTTAGACGTTGTGCAGTCACAATACGGCGGTCTGTTAATATCTATTTTATAAAGTAATTATTTCTTGTCGAGTCGAAATACTTATATATATATACCTCCATTTTATAAAAGCCCCAATTTTTTAAAACTCGATTTATCTTACTAATATATAATAACAGTGTGCTGCAAATTAAAATATAAGATCTAAGCTTGTAATTAAAAGTGTGGAAACTTGCTTAAGAATCATTTAGCCTTGATAATTGCTTGTACTCCTCACAACTTTAATGAGAACTATGAATTCAAGGTTCCTTGTCTAGTTGACCCAATATCACTACATGTTAACATTTATTGTTCATCAGAATTTGTATATTTGGTTTATAGGCATCGTTTATTTAACGAATTGAAGAGATTTAGGTCGTTGACATATATTTAAGGAAACGGTGGGGACTGTTTATAGCTAGACCATTAGAATCTTTTATAAGTAGCAAAAACAAAAGTTTTATTTGTATAACACATTGTGATGTAGCCTTTAATAAAGTAAGACATCGCTTGACCAGTTTACTATTACTATGCCATCCGCAATTTAATAAAACGTTTCTTTTGGATACAGATGTAAGTTTCGATTGTATTAGTGTTGTTTCTCCGCAAGAGGCGACAATAAAAAAAGATAATACCATAAAGGTCAAAATGTATAAATATGTTCAGCTATCTCAGAAACCATATTCTCTAACGTATACATTTTCCTAGATCACTGGGGAATGAGGGTAAAAGAGTTTATTCCTTACATGGTTTCTTCCTTCTTAATAAGTCTTTTCGTTTGCAATAGTTTATCTTATTAAATCATCGGGAACACGATTATACTATTCCAAAAGAGTTTTCCTAAATTTCAGAAAAAAAAGTAATTGCAGTATAATTGATATAAGTTTTTATTTCAGTTGGATTTTCAAATAATATCAACTAACAATTCCGCATATTGATAATTTCATTTCTTTTGTGGATGCAATTGGATTACAAAGGAGTCTTTCGATGATTAAATGAACAGCCCGGTGAACCGTGGAATCGGTGCTGTGATAATCACAAATACGATGCAATTTCTTCCTGACATCGGATAATGAGACATTGATATTTCGGTGGAGGAATGGAATCAAACAGCTTTTGTCTGTTAATGAAGCTGGAAAAGTTTTATTTATTATTGTTGTTGTAATTATTATTTTTATTATTATTATTATTATTATTATTATTATTATTATTATTATTATTATTATTATTATTATTATTATTATTATTATTATTATTATTAATATTATTATTATTATTATTATTATTATTATTATTATTATTATTATTATTATTATTATTATTATTATTATTATTATTATTAGTATAAAGTGATGATTTCTTGGTAGCAGCATTTATTATTTAAAACAATAAAATGATAATTTAAGACTTTTTCTGCAAATAAAATACTTTTCAAAATGTTTTCTTGATTCTTTTGTTCCCGATGAGTTTCTCCATACATACTTCTAATTAAATTTGTTAAAATATACTCTTTGATGTTTTCATCTTTGTTGAGAATCTGAGGTAAGTGGATGTTGACAATTGTTGTAGGATAGATCTTTGTTTCCATACATCGGTGAAGGAAATTTATTTGGCAGTATAATTTCGCAATTTTCTCGTTGATTCTAGCTTAATTCCGTATTTCCAAGCATTTTGCCCGGCTCAGGCCTTTTGAATGTATAAAGTGATGATTTCTTGGTAGCAGTATTTATTGTATTATTATTATTATTATTATTATTATTATTATTATTATTATTATTATTATTATTATTATTATTATTATTATTATTAATAATAATAATAATAATAATAATAATAATAATAATAATAATAATAATAATAAAATCATTATTAATAGGGACCAACCGGGTAGACATTTTCTACTGGGTATAAAATCCGAGTATTTGGATGTACTATTTGCCAGATCCGGATATAATAACCGAATACTAATTTTTTTACATGTAATAAAAATAATCTCAAATAAATATTACTAAATACTTACACACTTCAATTTCACTTCAGATCACACCATTAAATTTTTTATGTTTTATTTTTCTGTCCATCTTTGGTTATATTTTATATTTTATATTTAATTATATAATGAAGATGTGAACAAGAATACTTTTGCAATTTTCATTCAGAAAGACTTAATTAAGTAGGAAAATAAAAGTTCAATTTACAGTGAAACTGTAAAACAGTTTGACTAAAACTTGAAAGCTTCAAATCAAGTTAAAACATAATTAAAATTAAATAAAAATTAATTCAACTAAAAAGTTTAAATATTCAATGCTCGAGTCTAGAAGTGGACTAGAAGAAATAAACTTAAGTAATAATACATGTCACGTATTATTACATAGTAATTATTTAATAATAATAATTATCACTACTAAATTGATGATATCAAATGATTTGATTTAAATTAAAAGGTGCCCCATCACGTGAGCGACCAAGTCAAAGGGCGGCCACCGACCAACTATTATTATATTTAAAAAAATTGATTTTAATTATTATAGGTGTTTATCAGATTATCTAACAAATAAAATATAATTAATAAAGGTAAGTTTTACTATTTAGAAATTTTATTATGAATAAGAAAATATCACATCTTCATAGATGTCAGTAAGAAAAACAAAAAGGAAATCTGGTACTTAATAGAAAAAGACCTCGTCAATTTTTATATGAATCATGTGATGAGTTTGTAGAAAATCCTAAACAAAACTTTCAAATTAATTTTTATTTTCGCATTAAAGATAGAGCGAATAATTCTGTAGAAAAAAGATTTACGTTATTAGATCAATGTAATAATATCTATGGTTTTTTGTATTCTTTCCATTCAAAAGGTTCAGATATTTAAAAAAAATTGCTTGGATTTGGAAGTTTTCTACAAATAAATGTTAAGGATGTTATAGAAAAAGATCTTAATTGTTTTGAATTATTTAACGAAATATTAAGTTTTAGGGAAATATTTCCCACTGCGGCAAAGCCTGTAATGACTTTGAATTACTTCATACAAAACGACTTAATATCCTCATTTCCCAATTTTTCTACAGCGTTAAAAATTTATTAACACTGTCTGTAACTGTAGCATATGGAGAAAGAAGTTTTTCTACATTATAATTAATAAAAAATTACCCCAGGTCATCGATGTCCCACGAAAAGCTAATCAATCTAGCTTTGTTATCGATAGAAAAATATATTTGTAAAATCATATTTTTGGTACTTACACTTAATACTTTGTCTTATATGAAACTAATAATTTCTTTTGTGTTTATTGGAATAAAATATCAAACCATTTCTGTTGATTTACAAATTTTAGTTTCATTTTATAAAAAAAATTAAAAAAACTTTCTCTTTTTAAAATAGCATGTTGTCGTAAATATATAAAAACTTTTTTTTCACTAATTTTTATTACGTTTTCATATTCTGTATTCAATTCCATAAAGGTTAATTTTTACATCGGGTGATCCACACATCAGCAAATTTTAATTAAAAAATTAAATTAATAGAGGCGACAATATTGTTTTTGCACCTGAGCGGCCAGAAACGCAGGAACGGCACTGGATGTTCATTCCTTATATTTATTACTATTTCAAATGTATTTTATCAACCATATTCCTCAATCCAGAATAAAACGTTGATGACAGAACCTATTGAAGGATGATTTTATCTTTAAGGCTATTAAGTTTTTATGAGGTTCTATGAGAAATGGTGATGAATGGTTAATGATATATAATTGTATTTTTGAGATTTTAGTGTTTAAACGACTAGGATAGCATTAGGCCTGAATATGCATAATTATAAGAAAAAAATCGCTATGAAATGATGGGGACCTAATAACCCATAGACAGATAGTTATTTTGATACAATTTAGAACTTTGATTAAATGAGAAAACATAACTTACAAAACGATACATCCGAATATAATGCACATGAGCAATCGCTAATAAATTTCTCATGGTCAAATGCGCCATTTTTTATGAGAAACAGCAGCGATTCACAGGCATCATCTCGAATATCTTGTTCAACATCTCCTAATAATGATAAAACTGCATTGATGATTTTTTCTGCTAATGTCGTTTTCTTTATAAGTCTTGGTTCCTGGAAATTTAATCACTTTTAAACTTTTACAATTTAAATGAAGAAATATTTTCTTTCTGTAATTATTCGATATAAACTTTGTCTAGAGGTTTCTAATTTGCCTTTATATTTATTATTAACTAATTTTCTGATCAGATCAGGATTTGGTGTTTTGTATATATTAAATGTATATTCCCTTATATATTTTTTGAAAAGAAACAATGGAAAATAAATCAAATTTTCAATAATTAGTAATTCTGTGAATTTATTTCAATATTTGAGGTACACAAGTATGTTTTAATCGCCATGTTTATTTCCGCTTGTTTATTGTTGATAAAAAATTTTATTGTGGAAAAATATTATAACGTTTAATGGAATTTTCCTAGGGAAATTAACCCTTTCGCGGACGCACTTTTTTAGTTGCTGTTCCCAGAACATTTTTAAGGATAATGAAATTCTGAAAACAGCAAAATGAAATAAATGCAGTAATTATAATAATTTAATCATAAAATGATGATGCACATTTTGACGTGTATTACCGTCATGACACCCATGACAACTGAAAAGTTGTGGTAAGAGGCATGACGTCAATAGACGTCATGATGGCTATACACGTCATTGTCCATTAAAGGGTTAATAAATCTGGACTTAATAAATTTTTGCCTAATTTTTAGAGATAAATTAAAAAAGAGAATGGAATCTATTCCTTAACTCTGGTTCGGTTTTCGTTTTTCCACTATTCGCTACTTGTGTAAATTTTTGAAACCCCTAGTAGAAGAATGTCATCACTATATTTGGAAATTTTTCGGAGTGGCTTGCTTCAAAAACAAGTTTTCTAGACAGTTAAGATTTTATTGACTGTAATTTTCCATAATTTATGGAGATATAACTTATCCACAGGTAAATTTAATATATGGAATATCAATTATATTTCAACTAAATAGATAGATTTTTTAGCAATATATACAATAGTCGATAATTTAACAATTTAATTTATTGATTCTTGCCAATTTATTAATTCAATTTTAAGTAATCCTACAAAATCTTTAGCAATTTTACTTCAAACTTCATCTAAATTTAAAAAGGACTATTAAGGAGATATTTCGATAATTTTGCAACTTCTTTGGAAGTTCTGAAGACGATATATGAATTATCACCAATGTGTGAAGATTCAGAGATGATGAATATGAAAAAGCTCAACATATCTAGATGGAAACCAAACGTGTGACTTGACTTGAATGTACGATTTATTTTAATCTCGACTTTTGTTTACAACAGGTTAAGACGAAATCCAGGGCACATAATATGCTTGAATAACTAAATTTCTTTGGAATTAAAGTTATGTTTTGGAATTGTACCTTAAGTACTTCAAAATTTCATACGGAGCTGTACCAAGATAACGAGATGTATAAAATGAGATGTAGAAATTTTACTTCAAACTTCATCTAAATTTAAAAAGGACTATTAAGGAGATATTTTGATAATTTTGCATAATATATATTTGATGAGTTCATTTCTAATCAAGAAATTCCATACAATAACAAACGCAAGCGACAAACGAAACTGGATAGAACTGAATAAAAGCTTAGTACATTGGAATTATTTGGAACGTTATTCAGTAATAGATAATTCAGTAGATCAAAATCCAGGTTTCCAAGATGAATAGAATCAATTATTGATGTAAACTCTTGATGTTAGATAAATGTTGTCATAAAATAACTTAGTTATTTATCATGTTTGCATAATATAGTGTTTAACAATAATATACCAGAGAAAAACAGCTACTGGCAAGTTTAGATTAAATCTGTGGCTAAATCCATATTTAAAAAAATACATTTTAAAAGACGTCCCATGTACACATTAAATTATTGTGATCCAGGTAGGATACGTCACAATTTAAAATATGTAAAAATCCATGTTTCAATATATCTATTCTCATTAATCATCAATAAGTCTTCAAAGGTCGCTTATTATGTATCAGAATTGAATAGAACACCAATCTCAGATGAGTGGTTTTATTTTCATTGTCTGTATCATTATTACTATCCACAATTACTGTCCACAAACTCCTTTGAAATACCAATTACCACAATTGCATGAAAACCTGTATTTAGGACACTATTTTTCACTTAAATATAATCATTGGTGGTACACTCGATAATTCCAATGTTGATTGGCTTTTATCCAACAATGCTTAAGTAAATTTTGATAGAAAATTTAATTTTCCAATTATTAATTTTGAAATCGATTAATATATAAATTGCATTGGAAAATTAATATAAGCTATAATTAATTTTTGAAATAATTTGATAAACATCAAGATGTCATTTTGCAAAATACTTGTTTACTTTAAGTTACTTACAATGCAATACAAATAGATAATTAAATATAAATAATTGTTCGAAAAGTAAATATTCAACTTTAGATTTTATTATCAGATATATAATATAATAAAGCATGAAAAATAGTGAAGCTGCAATAATAGTCAACATGATAACATGGAAAAATAAACATACTTGTTTCGATGAGTCGAATAAGCTTAAATTTCTAAAATCAATTGCCTGACATATGAGCAAAATCTCCTTTCTGACCAATTTGTACTGATGATTTGTGTATCTGAGGACAGATTCACAAATTTCGGCGGCCATTTCTCCGTATTCAGTAGAAATCATGTCATAGAGAAAGATTTTCACAGCCGACAAGACAAATTTCAAATGCTGTCCACTTGTCTAATAATTTCAGATCATATAGCAATTGGCCCAACCATTTGAAAAATAACTCACTGGATTATTGATCTGAGATTGTATAATTCCTATAATTTTTTTGCAATCGATTTCAATTCCTAGAGACTTGTCGTCCTTTACACCATACTTTAGTTCACTTAGGTGCAAACTGAGAACTTGGGCTAGAAGTGAAATTGCCGATCCACTTAGTTGGGCATCTTCATCTTCAGAATACTTCATTATGTTACAAACCACTGGTGGTAGTAAAATTGTCTCTAATTTTAAATAATAATAATAATAATAATAATAATAATAATAATAATAATAATAATAATAATAATAATAATAATAATAATAATAATAATAATAATAATAATAATAATAATAATAATAATAATAATAATAATAATAATAATAATAATAATAATAATTGTAATAATATTAAAGCTGAATGTTTATAATTATAAAATATTATATTGATAAACACAATAGCTGTATGGAAATCATTATACGGTTATTTGTGATTAATATAGTGAAGCAGAATGAAATTTATACGATAGCAGATACATAATAAAAGTTAAAAACAGCAGTAACTTATTACTTATTTATTTTAATAAAAACATCTACAAAAATATTTATTCAATATATTTTTGGAAATTGTGAAATACTATAGTAAAATTTTCAATTCATTCCAGGTGCATTTTGTTTATTATGTAGAAAAGTTTTTCTTTGATAACTTTTCAAAAGTGCGGTAGCTTATCGGCATTGTAAATTTTATCAGCAATGAGGTTCATTTTAATAATCATATTTTGAAATTTTTCTTTGAATGATCCAAACCCCTGAATGATTATTTAAAAGTTTATTGCCACATATGGTTAATTAATCTAATGCCGTATCGATATCTGAATGAAGCACTCGACCCATCCATCACTTGCTGTAAAAATATTTTCTCACTCTAGAAGTGAATGGAAATCTTTGGTTTTTAATTTCAAAATTTTATTTGAAATTGGAAATTGTTCAGTTCTCTTTTGTAAAAACCATAAAAAAAGCTTCTTCTGTTTTTCTCAAATATACAGGACTTCAACGTCTTCCTACGCTTCTATAATATCTGGTTGAATTTCTTGCAATTTTGGAATGATAAATTCCATTATCCAGATCCTTCAGAACTATTGGTTTTTCTTCTAAAGTTAAAGTTGTATGTTTTCTTTTCATTTAAGCTTAAGGGTAATATAATTTTGACAATAATTGTTGGAAGACTTTGGAAATACTAAGATTTATAATTACTAAAAACTAATTATCCCTTCGTAGAAATACACGCATGCATAAATAATACAATATGGCATTTTTGACATTCAGGCATACATTACAGTTATCCATCAATAATGATTATAATGATTATTTTTTGATTATAATGATTACTGTTATGGTTGGATTATTCTATGTTGATTATTAATTTTTATTATTGCTTTGTGTAAAGAAGATTTGTAGAACCCGATAGAGTCACCGATAAAAAATGTGGCGGGACAATCGTGGTGCGTGTATGTTATCTAAAAATATTTATTTGTGTGCAATATGACTACAATTAAAATTCGAGAAATATTAACAAATAAAATACAAAATGACTTAATTAAACAAATTTTATTAACAAATAGAACTATTTAAAGGACCTGAAATCTCGAATCGATAAGACTTTGTAATATTTTTTCTAATTCTTTTCCGGACTTGTTTTTCAGAATTCTTTTTAATCTTCTGATAGAACCAATTAAGTAACTTGAAAACTCGGATCGCAAGGACTTTGCAATATTCTTTTCTAATCCTTTTCCGGACTTGTTTTTCAGAATACTTTTTAATCTTCTTCTGACAGAACCAATTAAGTGACCTGAGATCTCAAATCGTAAGGATTTTGTAATATCCTTTTCTAATCTTGTTTTGAACTTGTTTTATAGAATTCTTTTTAATCTTCTTCTGATCTTTATAATATTATTTTATAATATTATTGTTGATCCTTTTCTGAACTAGTCTTATAATATTCTTCTTTATCTTTTCCTGAACTAGTTTTATAATATTCTTTTCAATTTCATTCTGGATTTGTTCTATGGTATTCTTTTCTTAATTCTGGTTGTCCAAATTTTTATTCGATTTCTTCACTGATTTTTTTTTATTTGCAATTTTACTATAACGATAATTTACTATAATAAATTATCCCTATATAGTTTTTTTAATCTAATTTCCACGACGCTACGGGAACGATTATGTTCATAAAAAATCAAAACCTAATTGAGTTATTGTTGAAAACAAACAGCGACAAAAAGACAACAATCTACTACAATTACCATTGAAATAATAAATGAAACAAAAACAAATGTCGCTAATTAGAGAAAAAATAATTTTGATTTAACTTTCAAAGCCTAGTCGGATTATAATGCGGTCGGGTTAGCGAGTATACTGTATATCATTTAGGAGTTGAATAATGATAGGAAATAGATTGTGTGATTTATAGATGACATTAGTGTGAAACTGAATTTAGTGGTTTTTACTTAAAAACCTTCACAAGTAAAATTTCCTAGTTGAAAGTATTTTGAGTAATCTTATATTAATATCATTTTCGGTGATCTCAGAATTTATTAAAAGCTTGAAAACGGACAAAAAGACAGTTTCTATCTCAAATTGGTTAAAAAAATGCTTGCAAACCTGACATTTATTAGGGCACCAAAATGAAAATTGGAATTCAAACTTATACTGGAAAATACAAGGATCTTGAAGTCGAGCTAGTCACCGAAGAATGTAATATTTATTAATTTATTGTATTGTATCCCTAAGTCTGTTTGGATTAGAATTTATACTTTCAATGCCCTTATTGTTAAATCCGTTTCTGTATAGGACTTAGTTGAAATTTGATTGTTGTTTAGAGTTATTTTCCGCTTAAGTACATTTTCACATATTTATCTTGGAAAGATTACAACATTAGCTATGAATTATAAGATTAGATTGAAATGAATTATTTTATAATCGAAAATTCTCATTGAATATAATTTGCAGTAAGGGCTTACTATTGTTACTCATTTAGTGTATATCCTAAATAAGAAAGTAGACTTTAGTATTTGGTTAAATGTTTTCTGAAACACAGACTATTTATACGACCAGAAACATAAGATTCAATTGTAAATAATCGGAAGGAAAATAACAGTAAAGAACCTTTATCAAGTATTTTGATAAAATAATGAAATGTAGTTGCTCTTTCTGTAGATGAAAGGAAAATCCAATACGTCCTTGAAAACACAAATTTGAATGTTAACATCTGTAGTGCTTTTGACTTTCAGTTAATAAATATATTAATTTAATAGTTAAATTGCAAACATTGTTAAATTAATTAAATTAAAATACATTGTTTTAATATACAATTATACACTTTCTTTCAAACATTTCCATCTATTTAATCAATAAAAAATGTGCTCTAAACTCTGTAATTGGAACAATTTGTGGATCACCGAAATGTTTCACTTATATAATAAATTTGGATTCTACTCTCTAGTTCATTTTTTATTTAAACACCGATGTAGAAGTTTGTAATTCAGAATAGATGAATAATTTCAAATATTAAAAAAATACCAAATTCAAAATAATAATTTGATTTATTTAATACTATTTATATTACTGACAAATTATAAGTAAAATATTCAATTAAATTTATTTAAACTGCAGCTCAAAAGTCTGGGCAATATAGAAGAAGATTTAGCGAATCGTGTGATAATTTTAAAAATAATTTTTTATTTATTTATTTTATTTAATTACTATTAATAGATTTAATAAAATTAATTAATAACAAATTTTTTAATAATAATAATCTTTGAAATTAGATTATTATTATTAATTTATAAATAATTTATGATAGAAAATCTATTTAATTAATTTAATTATCATGAATTAATTTTAATTGATTAAATTAAAAAAATCTAGCATTGAAAACCTAAATTGCATTTAATAGAATTTATAAAATTTAATTAATTTAATTAAATAATTAATTTATTAACAATTTATTTTAATAATTAAGAAAATTATTTTTTATTGAAATTTAATATATAAAATTAGTAATATTAATTAGGATATGATAGAAAATATATTTAATTAATTTAATTATCATTAATTAATTTTAATTAATTTAATAAAAAAATCTACCCTTAAAAACCGGAATTGTGTTTAATTGAATTTATAAACTTATTTTTTATTGAAATTTAATAAATTAAATTATTAATATTTATTAATATATATTAATTTATAAATAATTTATGGAAGAAAATCTATTTAATTAATTTGATTATCATGAATTAATTTTAATTGATTAAATTAAAGAATAAATAATTAATTATTTTTTATTGAAATTTAATATATAGAAGTAGTAATATTAATTAAGTTATGATAGAAAATCTATTTAATTAATTTAATAAAAAAATCTACCCTTAAAAACCGGAATTGTGTTTAATTGAATTTATATACTTAAATTTAATAAATTAAATTATTAATATATATTAATTTATGTTTGAAAAAATAATTAATTAATTTAATTATCATGAATTAATTTTAATTGATTATAATTAAAAAATCTAGCATTGAAAACCAAAATTTCATTTAATAAAATTTATAAAATATAATTAATTTAATTAAATAATTAATTATTAACAATTTATTTTAATAAATAAGAAAATTATTTTTTATTGAAATTTAATATATAAAAGTAGTAATATTAATTAAGTTATGATAGAAAATATATTTAATTAATTTAATTATCATTAATTAATTTTAATTGATTTAATTAAAAGAAATCTACCATTGGAAAACATTGGAATTGTATTTAATGGAATTTATAAAATTTAATTTAATAAATTAAATAATTATTTTTTTTAAATTTATTTAATTAATAATTAATTAATTAAAATTTATTTAATAAATAAATTAGAAAATTATCTTGCATTGACATATTTATTAAATTAAATTATTAATATTAAATAACTTATAAATAATTTATGATAAAAAACCTATTTAATTAATTTAATTACCATTAATTAATTTTAATTGATTAAATAAAAAAATCTACCATTGCAAACCGGAATTTTATTTAACCCCAGCCGATAATCTTTCCGACAAATCTGAGTTAAACAATTAATTGCCAAAACCTTCGAGCTGATTTTGACATTATCTGGCCAATCAATAGCCACCCGGTGAAAATCAGGCAGCGAATCAGGCAGGAATTCAACAATAAGCATTTTCACCAGGTAGCCAATTGGTTCACGAGTCCACGCCGAAAATCGATCCAATTCGAATAACTGATTTCTCGCCTGTCCGGTAGCAGTATTTCCAATCGATTCCTCATTTAGCTCATCGGAAACCAGAGAACTGTTGCCATAAATCCCGAATTCTTTCATCTCATCATTGGTCGGGCGGGAATTATTATCATTCTTGTCCTCATTCTCATCATACTTTTCAATTTCCGACAAATCATTCCCGATCAAATTCTCTTGATCCGGTTCAATCAAGATCAGATCTGTCGTTTCGATTGATTTTTCAATGAAATCTGATTCGATTTCTACAGCAATTGATTTGTTGTCTCGATCGTCGTCGTCACTGTTGTCGAATTTGAAAATCGACTCGTGGTCAATTTTAAACAGAATTTCCTGGTAACCCTTACACTCAGTATCGCAACAAAGGAATTTCCAAATCTTCGAGCATTTGTTCAACTGCAATAAATGCAACAGACAATCTAAAGAAAGATTCTTGATAGAGCCGCTGAAATTCCCATCGAAAACCGAGATCAATCTCAACATAATCAAAACGAATTCATTGAGATTAAATCCTTCCCGATGCTGACAACCGATTATTATTGATTTCATAACGAATAATGCGCCTCGGATTTCCGGTTCATTGTTTTCGTTGAAATTTATCGATAGGAAATATCTCAATAATTTCTCAACATAGAATTTCGAATTTTTCATATGAAAACAACAAATTGAAATCATCGCAGAAAAGTTACGTTGGCAATGGACAATTGATGTGGATTTTAGACTTAGGATAAGTGTTGTTAAAAATACTTTTTCGATGTCTACGTCTAATGAATATGGAAAGAGATTCGTAGCGATTATTGGTAAAGTTTCCACAATCGTCAATGCGACGGATTCTTCGGGTCGATTTACAATTACTTTTAACACTGGCAGTACATTATTAATGTATGATACACGTTTGGAATTTTTAATTAGATAACAAAGACCAGCAAATTTGTGTAATGCTCCATTTAGTGATCTTGGTGATTGATTGTTTTTAATTTCTATAAATAAATTATAAGATATATATGGTGAGAATGTTGGAGTTGCTAGTCGAATGATAAGATTAATACACTCATCTGATGCTATTCGAACATTTTGATCTATATCATCGAGACATTTGAATAATATTTTAGAAAATATGATAGAAATATGCTTTGAGAATATAATTGATAAAGAAGGATTAGAAATATTTGCTTTGAACAAAGTTTTAATATTGTTTATTAAATTAATTTTGTCTCTACTGATAATATCCATGTTAATACGAGAGTCATTAAAATCTGACACGTTCTCCGATTTCTGAATTACTGGTTGTATAATTTTAAATAATTCTTCCTCTATAACTGAAATCATGTTTCCAAATCAGTTAAGATTAACTAAAATTAAAATAAAACTTTAAAATGTAGTATTAATAAAAATTCCGGTCTTAATTATAAAGTTTTAATTTCATTTAATGTACAATTTAATATATAATAAAACATAGTAATTATATATTTTAAATTTATTTTAATTTCATTTAAATTAAGTGTACAATAATAAACCTAGGTTTATTTATACAAACAATAAAGAATTATTAAATAATCAAAATATTTTATATTATTTATATATGAAAGTCCATTAATAGATTTAGTTTTAACAATACTTCAAAGATTTATGGATTTTTTCATTGGAAATAAAATTTGATGTCATTTTTATGAAACAAAGTTTCACAAATATTTGCAAAAATCTATATTTAAAATAAATAGTTAAAGAAAAAAATAATTTCATTTTTTATTGTGATCTCTCAAGGGGACAGGACTTTATGAAAAAAAAAGTAAATAATAAAGGATACACACGAAAAAGTTTTAAAAGAAAATACGCAAAAAAATAAGGTCAGCAACAGTGGTCACAAAATTCCTTTTTTTACCCGATTTCTACCTGCACCCGGTCCGTACCCGACTCATACCTACCCGAGAATAACCCGAAACTAAATTAAAACTGATAATATTTGTGACCGTAACCACATTAAAAAATACGATACAAAAGCTATGCTCTAGTTACACAAAAAAGAATTAAAAAAAAGCTTAGAATATTGTAATTTTATTATTCAGTTTATTAAATCATAATTAGAACGAATAACTAAAATATCGTCGATTCTGGATGCACCCAGTGCATTGTGATTCTCAGTTATAGTATTGCCAGTGTCCGAAACGCTTTTCTTCGTATTACAATTCTTTCTTAGCTCTAACGCTTTGCAAGAATCATTGCATTTAGATAATTTAACTTTAATATACTCTTTAGTTGAATTAATAGTTTGAGTCATTTAATATGTTTTAAAGTTATTAAATATAGAATTCGTAAATTTAACACGACAGAATCTGCTTTCGGCAAGCGGCTTGCACAAAATTTTAAACCAATTAGATTTCAGTGTTCACGTAATTTATGCTTGCGTGCGCACTCGCGCCAGCTATTTTTATGATATAAAATATGATATAAAACAGAATAATTTTCGGGTAAACAGATGTTACACGAACATTTCCCGACTGTCAACTCTTATAAACTTTACCCGTTGGGTATCCGTTGTGACCTCTGGCCAGCAACAATAATAAGCTGACCTTTCTAAACAATAGGAAATCGATATAAAACCATCAAACAATTTTAAAAAATAGCATGGATTTATAATTTATAAAATGCATCAATAATAAAATGATATTAATTAATGTAATTTTGTTCATGAATATTGTACCGTATTAATTAATGTTTTATCCATTTTTAAAAGAGTTAATGCCATACAATCTTTATGATCATTCTTGAGTAGATTCTTTTCTTAGTTTGATTACAAATATAGATAATGCAGTTTCAGATAAATATATTGATAAAAACTGAATTATGAGTAGAAACACATTTTCACTTAATGAAGAATATTCAGATTTAACGTTTATTAAAATCCTGTAAGATCTTTTCCTTAAATATTAACTTTTACATATTCTGCTTTATTTAAGACAATCGCTGTATCGTTTTTTGTATAGAGGTGTGATTATTGTGTCTTTGTCAAATAGTTTGATTGAGTTTTTGTATTTGAATGTGATGTTTTTGTGAATTGGTTGTGTTTTCGTTTGTGTTTGTGTTTTGTTTTCTGGTGGATTGTTTTGCGGGTTTTCGTTCTGGTGATAGGGTTTTATTCGTCTCATGTTTATTTTCATTTTGTTGTTGTTTTTAATTATTGTGGCGACGTTTTTGTTGATTTCTAGGAGTTTGAATGGACCTTCGTATTCGAATTCGAAACCTTTTGTGAATGGTTTTTTATTAGGATGAAATCTGTTCGTTATTACTGTTTTTCCATACAATTCCGAGTCTGGTCTCTTTTTAAGGATTCCTTTTGGTTTCTGTTCAGTGGTTTCGCTGTTTTTGTTTGTTATTTGTTTGATGTTTTCAGTGTTTTTAGTTGTGTCTGATTTAAGTGATAACAAATTTATTGCTTTTCCGAAATACTTGAATGCTGGACTTTCAAAATCTGTTGAGTTTGAGCTATTTCTCAGTCCAATTAGTATTGTGGGTAGTTGGTTTAACCAGTTTTGATCGTTGACTTTTGTTCTGATGCTTTCTTTTAATGTTCTGTGAAACCGTTCAATTTTTCCTTTTGTTTGTGGGTTGTAAGCTGTTATTCGGTTCCTTTTTAATGTTTTATTTGTTCCACAGTCTTTGAAAATTTTTCTGATTCAAACTGTCTGCCTTGATCAGTTATGATTGTTTTCGGTTGGCCATAACGAGCTATCCAATTTAGTTCCATCATTTCACAGATATTTTTTGCGGTGATTTCTTTTATTGGGATTACTTAGAACCAGTTGGATTTCCTGCCTATAATTGACTCATAACAATGATAAAATTTTAACATTTACGAAAGTGGTAATAATTTAAAGACATTAATAATGATAATGATGGTTAAAATAAAGAGGGTTATATTGAAGAAATTAATTATAAAAATAACAATATTTGCAATAATGGTAACAATACTCATAGTAGCATTAATAATAATAATAATAATAATAATAATAATAATAATAATAATAATAATAATAATAATAATAATAATAATAATAATAATAATAATAATAATAATAAAATGATGATTGCTTGGTAGCAGCATTTATTATATAAAACAATAAAATGATAATTTAAGTTTTTTGCGGCGAATAATGTAATTTATTGAAAAAAATTGGTTTTGGCCGTCTTTTTATAATGAGAATTGCTACTTTGAATCTGACATTTTTTTGTATGTTTCCATTGGCTATGATTTCGATTGAAATATTTTTTCTTTCCTTTGTTGGAAACCTAATACCGTCATTTAAAGTAGAAATTATTTAGAGATATTATATTAACACGAAACTTTGTAGAACTACAGTTGATCTTTCTTTTTACCTAAATGATTCTCAATATACAATAATGTTTTTAAGTTCACATTTTCTGTTGATGGTGGATAGCGAGAATTTATTGGAAAAAGTTCATTTACCTTAAAAATTAAATCAAAAATTGAATATTTTTAGTAATCACAACAGTTTTTGCCTGTTGTTAACGCCATTTTGGTGACAACAAATTTATTACAATTCCAGGAGATGGTATTCATTTTGTTGTGGTGAGTACTAATCTGTTAGCTTTTTTTATGTTTTGGAGTAATTATTATAATACCATAATTATGTTTTTAATTTCAAAATTAAAATTAAAAATTCTTAGTAAATATATCTATGATTCAAATTCTTTTCAAAAACTATTTAATATGTGAATATATATTTTTTAACTTGTTTTAATTATTACTAATTTGTTTTAAATTATAATAAAATAACAAACAAATGGTATTATGTAACCTAAAATATTTGAATTTAATTCTGATGTGCATATATTCAAGTAAATTGTTATTTGTTCATTACTAATTAGAAGTTTTATTTATTTTAAATTAAATTTAGACTAGTCTATTATAAAGAATTTATAAAAAACATTTTTATATGAATTCAGATAAATCTATTGAAGTTTAAGATTTTCGAAAATGGTTAAGTATATTTGAATACTTTTATCAAAATCAATAATATTTAAAAAATTATTTTGTCAGTATTATGATATAATCATGTATATAATATAATTTTCGATGTCATCCCGTTTGTCATAAACCAAAAACCATTCAATATCCGACCGTTTGGTAATACTTAAATATTGTACGATTTTATGCTGGCCATCCTATTTTATCTCATTTAATTATATTTTTCCTGGTTTATTGAATTTGAGGTCATCGGTTCTCCATTCAGTGCCATTATTTTAGACTATTTTAGACTATAATAAAACTTGTGCTATAAATATATTAATCATTCCAAGAGTTTAAGATGTGTAACTAACATTTTATATTAAATAATTAATATCACCGCAATAGATTATCAAAATACGGCTTATTATAATAAAATTCATTGTAATTGACAGTCAAATAATCATAGACGGGAAGGTTTTTTTGCTAACTCTTAACCTAGAAAATGTATATATTACAAAATTTGTTTTGGGTTGTCAGTGAAATTAAATATTAACAGTTATTAATCTGACTCTAAGGCGTTGTAAAGTAATCATTAAGGTTATTGTTTTGTTTTTTCGCTGCAAATCTAGATTTCGTTCATTTAATTTTATTTTAAGATCCGTTCAAAATGCCAATTTTTGCAGCCAAATCTTGTCACGAAGTAAAACAGCATAAGGATATTTTTTTCGTCCATATATTCCTTTATATGTGGTACCAGCTTGCGGAATCTTTCTAAATCTTTACCTTTGGACAACCATTTTACTGAATTATGTAGAAGTGGATCACCGTATTATAAACGAAGACAACATCAATATCTTTTCGCATATCGTCAAGTGTTCACGCCTTATTACGAACACTAAATGAGCTAGAATCTCCACGTCGCAATCCCGCCTTTGTGCGCACCTAAACCCAGATCTACTCCTATGAGTCTCACTAAAACCTTATAGGGTTGGTAGTAATGGTCAACGTTAAGGAAAAATATCAAAAATAAAGAAATATAAACGATTAGATTAATATTGACAACCAAAACATAAATGAGTAATACTCTACACCTAGATTAAAAGGGCGTCTATCACATTACAAAATAACAACACTATACACATTTAGTAACGAAGTCGATGCATGCTAATCAGGATTATATTAAGTGACAAGTCATAGTCATTAATCATCATGTAACTGTGAGTTCACCCAAAGGCGCGTCGCACAGCGCTGAATTTTGGTCCGGCGATCACTTTGGCTCGAGTCGGTTGATGAAGGACCGGCCTGCACATTTCTTGATCTAGTGTTGGGCATGTCTATAATTATAAAAATTTAATCGAAGTTTTGTTCATGCGCCCCAGTTTAGTCAACGAAGGACGCTTGGTACGTGGTTACACTTCGAACTCTAGCATCATACTGATTCCATCGAATCGCTAATGATTCTCTATGATTTAAAGCGGACCCCCCAACCCATAGTTGGTTCACGCATTAAATGGTTCGATTTACTTACGTAAAAAAAATTCCTTTTAACTTAAGAATTTACAATTTACAAATTACCAAGTTTATTAAATTAACTATTTATAAGTTATAAATTACCAGATTAAAGCTGAAATATTTAAATTTACAATTAATAAATTTGGATCTCAAAAAAATGAAATAATTTAGAGGTGCTTTTTATAATTAGTCAAATTTATACAGGGGTTGCCGATAACATGATTCTAAATAGTGTGGCATAATAATGAATATCTATTTTCTTACTTCTTCTGCCTCGGCTCTGAGCTGGAGCTCGATCTTTTTCAGCCGCATTTGGGAAGCCTCTACTTCGATTATAGCCCGATCGCGGGCCTCCCGCAGCAAGTCGTTAGTGGCCTCTGTCTTCACCCACGCCGGGGCGTTTGGTTCCGGGCCGCTTCGGATAACCTGGCCGTTTCGGATAACCGGGCCGTTTCGGATAACCGGGCCGTAATTATCCAGGTCCAGCCCCCGGTTCCAATCATGAATCCGGTACCAGATGTACCGGGTCCGGAGCCGCGTGATCATCTGCCTGTATTCCGCTTCGTCGGGTCCACTTGTTTGAGACATTCTGTTATTAAATNGCATAAGGATATTTTTTTCGTCCATATATTCCTTTATATGTGGTACCAGCTTGCGGAATCTTTCTAAATCTTTACCTTTGGACAACCATTTTACTGAATTATGTAGAAGTGGATCACCGTATTATAAACGAAGACAACATCAATATCTTTTCGCATATCGTCAAGTGTTCACGCCTTATTACGAACACTAAATGAGCTAGAATCTCCACGTCGCAATCCCGCCTTTGTGCGCACCTAAACCCAGATCTACTCCTATGAGTCTCACTAAAACCTTATAGGGTTGGTAGTAATGGTCAACGTTAAGGAAAAATATCAAAAATAAAGAAATATAAACGATTAGATTAATATTGACAACCAAAACATAAATGAGTAATACTCTACACCTAGATTAAAAGGGCGTCTATCACATTACAAAATAACAACACTATACACATTTAGTAACGAAGTCGATGCATGCTAATCAGGATTATATTAAGTGACAAGTCATAGTCATTAATCATCATGTAACTGTGAGTTCACCCAAAGGCGCGTCGCACAGCGCTGAATTTTGGTCCGGCGATCACTTTGGCTCGAGTCGGTTGATGAAGGACCGGCCTGCACATTTCTTGATCTAGTGTTGGGCATGTCTATAATTATAAAAATTTAATCGAAGTTTTGTTCATGCGCCCCAGTTTAGTCAACGAAGGACGCTTGGTACGTGGTTACACTTCGAACTCTAGCATCATACTGATTCCATCGAATCGCTAATGATTCTCTATGATTTAAAGCGGACCCCCCAACCCATAGTTGGTTCACGCATTAAATGGTTCGATTTACTTACGTAAAAAAAATTCCTTTTAACTTAAGAATTTACAATTTACAAATTACCAAGTTTATTAAATTAACTATTTATAAGTTATAAATTACCAGATTAAAGCTGAAATATTTAAATTTACAATTAATAAATTTGGATCTCAAAAAATGAAATAATTTAGAGGTGCTTTTTATAATTAGTCAAATTTATACAGGGGTTGCCGATAACATGATTCTAAATAGTGTGGCATAATAATGAATATCTATTTTCTTACTTCTTCTGCCTCGGCTCTGAGCTGGAGCTCGATCTTTTTCAGCCGCATTTGGGAAGCCTCTACTTCGATTATAGCCCGATCGCGGGCCTCCCGCAGCAAGTCGTTAGTGGCCTCTGTCTTCACCCACGCCGGGGCGTTTGGTTCCGGGCCGCTTCGGATAACCTGGCCGTTTCGGATAACCGGGCCGTTTCGGATAACCGGGCCGTAATTATCCAGGTCCAGCCCCCGGTTCCAATCATGAATCCGGTACCAGATGTACCGGGTCCGGAGCCGCGTGATCATCTGCCTGTATTCCGCTTCGTCGGGTCCACTTGTTTGAGACATTCTGTTATTAAATAAGCCCAATTAAAGGAGATATTAGTATCAATTTTTTGGTAGATTCGGAATTTCTTTTCTATGGTTTTTCCATTCGACTAAGTAGCAAAAATGATGAGTGGGTCAATTTGTGGATCGTCTTATCATAATCTGCGTTATAGATTGTGGGGGAAATTATGGATTTTGCAAAATTAAGCATATTTTGATTTAAATTTCGGTTATTAATCCGTTATGTAATTTATAAATTTATATTAAAAATTTTCTTTTTCCGCTGTTAAATCAGTACCACAAATATTCTACCAAATTCGCAGTTAAACACGTTTACAAAAAAAATAAAAAAAATTAATTTCTAAAGACTTAACCCTATTTGACCATGTTAATTACAGCAAATCAACTTTTATATTTTTAAAAATTTGCACTTTGGTTATCTATCTTAATTATTGAAAATTCTATTTTAATGTTTGTTATGTCATCGACATAATATTTCTATTTTATGCTAATTATTTAACTACTGAATCAACCAGCTCCGTCGGTGCTGGGTGAGCTGTTGGAACCTAGCTTCCCACTTCATCCTCACTTAGACCGGGTTGTCATATTCAGTGTGACCGTTTCTTTTTTGTTTTTATACGAATTTTAGATTGTTTGGTCCATTTCCGGACGAATATCAATATAAACGCTACGGCGATGTTGAAATCAAAAATGCCCCTTAACTTACCCGGAATCATGGATTTATGCCCATCTTTACATGAAATTCCAATGCCGAGTTCGCATCGGTGGCGTTCTCCCTGTTGGTTTCCTCCTAAAGAAGACTATTAGCCTACACATGGCTGCGTGTTTTAGTTGGGATTTTTATCTCTATGCTTGAACACTGAATGCTTGGATATGTAATTTTCCATTTTTCAAGGTAAGCTAAATTTTGTGGTGCAAATCCGATTTTATATTAACAATTATTGTAACTAATTTGTGGATAAAGTAAGGTGAATTATGATGATATTCAGGATAACGGTAATTATGGAATCAAGAAACGGTAACCATGTTAAGGGGTAATGTTACCAGCGATGATAATATTAGTAATTTTTCCGACCACTCTACCCATTCTTGGCACGATAGCGCTGATGTTAGCCCTAATAGTAATAATTGGGAGCGATAGAGATAGTAATAACAGTGTTAGTGATGATCTTAAACATAATTAATAACAACAAATGCTAATACTTATTTTGCGAGGTTCAGCTAGTATACAGTGATATCCTTAAATAAATTTTTTACGTTTCAGGAACAGCACTTATTTATGGATTTACCCTTAATTGATAGATGAAGTTTATAATATAGGTAATTATGGGTTATATTTTGAAGAGAAATACAAAACCACAGTTTATGATTTAGGTAGTTGTAAAGTAGGTTCCAGTCAAAATACAAACTTATAATTTACTTTCTTACACATAATTTTATGATTGATATTTCGATAACCCAGATCTGTTCATAGTTTATATATAATTATTTATGGTTTTCATTTTATAATCTAGCTGCGTTTGTAACTTTATATAACTATCTAGAATTCGTGCTTTTAAGATCAGAAGTTATGTATGACTGTTTATAAAATAATATTTTATAGTTGTTGGGAGAAGAACACGCTGACATTTCAAAATATATTTTAATAATAATGTTTGAATATTTAAACAAACTATCCTAATATTAAACAGTTTATATTTAATATTTGGATGGCTACATAAACCCCCAACGTAGATTATGGAGTATCTTAGCTTGAAAATGCGGCTTTCAGTCTGTCAACTGAGACTCTGACTATCTTTGAATTTTGTTCAATTTGATATGTTTTGAAATCTTCACTGCGACTAATGACCTTGAAGGGTCCTTCATATATTGGTTGAAGGGAAGACCTTGATTCTTTGACCATCCATACGTGACTGCATGTTTTTAATTCTTTCGGAAAGTATGACCTTTCGTTGCATTTGCGTTTCTTCAATTTTTTTAGTACGATGTCACCTGGCATTCTGGAATCGGTTCCAAAAACCGCTTGCATTGGTGATAGACCGGTTTCTTCTGATGTGACGTTTCTTAAGCCAAGCATAACTACCGGTATGTCGTTAGCCCAACTTCTATTGGCATTGTCGGAATGTGTTCGAAGAGCTGCTTTTAATGTTCTGTGCCATCTTTCGATTTTGCCATTACATTGAGGATGGTATGCAGTTGTATGTCGATGTTCGATGGCATATTTTGAGCACAGCTCCTTGAAAGTTGATGAGACAAATTGTCTGCCATTGTCAGTAATGACAATTTCTGGCGCTCCATATCGAGGAATCCATTCTTTTTCGAGTATATTAACTATGCTTGAGCTGTTTATTTCATTATTGCAAAGGCTTCCGGCCATGAGGAGAATCTGTCAATGATTGTCAAAAGAAACCTTTTGTTGTTGACTGAGGGCAATGGACCTACTATGTCAATATGAATTATTTTAAATTTACCTCTGTCTGGTAGTTGTCCTAGTTTTGATTTAGTATGTCTATTTATCTTGTTCTTTTGGCATGACTCGCATTCTTTACACCATTTACGTATCTGACTTCTCATTTTTGGCCAAACATATTTCTGTTTAATCATTTTGATCGTCGCATTTGCCCCAGGGTGACACATGTTATGTAGACGGTTGAATTCTAGCCGTCTAAAGACTTCGGGTAGAATTATCCTGACGATGTTGTTGTTGACATCAACAAGAACGCCATTTTCAGTTTCCTGTAGCTTCAAGGTCGTTGATTTCAGTGATTTAATAAAGGATTCGTCTTTTTGTTGGATAATTAATTCTGTTAGCTTGATATTATTAACTATGGCTTCTTGAGGTTCTGTCTCCATTTGTCGCGATAGAAAGTCAGCAACTTGATTGTCTTGACCTCTTATGTGATGAATGTTGAAGTTAAACTGATAAATGTAGTTGATCCATCGCCATTGACGATTTGAAGGGTTTTTCATCGAACTCATGTGAATGAGCGGCTTATGATCAGTTTTTAGACAGAATTCGTTTGATTCCAGGTAGTGCTTAAAGTTTTTCACGGACAGGTAAACTGCAAGCAGCTCTCTGTCAAATGTTGAATATTTTTGTTCTGTTGAGCTGAGTTTCCTTGAGAAAAATGATATTGGTTGAAGACTTCCATCGCACCGTTCATGGTTAAGACTGGCACCGACTCCTATGTTTGACGCATCAGTACACAGAATGAACTTTCTGTCGAAGTCTGGGGAAATGACTTTGGTTATATTTATTAGTTTCTGTTTGGAGTCTTCAAATGCCCTCGACTCTGTCTCTGTCCATATCAGACTAGATTTATTTTTTGAACTTCTTGACACCATGTCGTGCAATGGTGCCATTGTTTCTGATAAGTTTGGTATCATCCATTGGTAGAACGTGACTGCTCCGATGAACCGTCTAAGACCCTTAGCATTGTTCGGTTTAGTATACGTGATTAGTGCTTGAACTTTTGCAGGATTTGGTCTTATTCCCGAAAACGATATATTGAATCCAAGAAAATTGACCTCTTTCTGAGCTATTGAGCATTTTTCCTCCTTTATCTTTAATGAGTGGTCTTTAAGCAGATTCCTTACTATGTCCAGATGTTTCTGATGATCTTCCATGTTTCTGGAGAATACAATTATATCGTCAATGTAGGAGAGAGTGAATTCCCTGTATGGTCGGAGAATTTTGTCTATGTGTCTTTGGAAGGTTTGTGAGGCATTCTTTAGACCGAAAGGCATCATTGTGTATTCATAAAGTCCAAATGGCGTGATGACTGCAGTTTTATTGATGTCATCGGTCCGTATTGGTATTTGATGATAAGCTTTTTCAAGATCAAATGTTGAGAAAATTGCACTTTTTCCAATTTGATCTAGAATATCTGAGATTCTGGGTAATGGGTACCTATCTGCTTTTGTTACAGCATTAAGTAGTCTGTAATCGCCACAAGGACGGTGAGTCCCATCTTTCTTTTTGACAATTACTAGAGGAGATGCCCATTCACTTTTGCTCTCACGAATGATATTTTTCTTTAATAGTATGTCAAATTCTTGTCGAACGGATTTGAGAATTGTTCCACCCAGTCGACGTGCTCTCTGTGCAATAGGGGGGGCCAGTGGTGTCGATTCTCAGTGCGATGTCAGTCATTAACGGCATTGATTGTACACTTAGGATCCCAGTCGCCGGACTTACTGAGATCCGTTGGCTTTTCCCGACGTTTGAGTTTCTTTCCATGAGCAGGGTTTTTGGCACTTCATGGCTCGCCTGCCAAATCGTTTGTGATAGTAGCAAAGTTCGGAGTTGTCACTTTGTCTGTGGTGAACTTGTTTGAGGACATTGATTTCTTCTTGCATCTTCTGAATTGTATTTCGGTACTCTTCGTTGCTGTTGGAAACTGCGTTGAGTCCTTGGCATTGGTTTAGTGACGTGTGGGTGTTGGCAATTGCTGCTAGTTCGTCCAGATCAGCGTTGCTCGATATTAGAAAATGTTGAATTTGATTTGGCATACTTTTAATAAATTGATGCCGTAAGATGTTGCTCTTTGATGCGTCGGCATCTGGTTCTAGTATTTTAAAATTCTTCTTCAATTCTCTAAGTAGTTGTGTCGGTTTCCTATCTCCCAACTCTTGTCTTTGAAAAATCTTTGTTGCAGCTTCTGAAGTTGACTCCGCTGTTTCTTTGATGATTGTTTCCTTGAGCAGAGAGTATGGGTTCTGACTGTTCGGTTTCAGTGCATCTGAATATTCTTCTAATATTCTTGGTGGTAGACTGGTCAAAAGATGCAAGTATTTTGTTTTTTCACTTTTGATGTTTGCCATTTGAAATGCAGCAGCTACTTGAGCAAACCAAGTTACAGCATTTTCAAAATACTGCGGGATCTTGGTTCTGATGTGACTGTTTTCATCAATCACGTTTCTGACACCATTGTTGGGAGAAGAACACGCTGACATTTCAAAATATATTTTAATAATAATGTTTGAATATTTAAACAAACTATCCTAATATTAAACAGTTTATATTTAATATTTGGATGGCTACAATAGTCAACTACATTTATAATTTATATATTACTAGTTATAAATTATATTTTTATAATCCAAATTTATATATAATTATCTATAATTTATATTTTTGTACGTAAAATTAATCCGTAACCATCAATATACCTATATAATTTATATCTAACTATTTATACTTTATATTCTATAATCAAAATTTATATATAATCATTTATAATTTATTTTTTGTACGTAAAATTTATTCGTGACTATTTATAGATTATATTCTCATGGTCAATATACGTATATAATCTACATATAACTATTTATACTTTATATTTTATAATCAAAAAATTTTTCATAATTATTTATAATTTATATTTTTGTAAGTAAAATTTATTCGTGACTATTTATAGATTATATTTTTATGGTCAATATACGTATATAATTTATATATAACTATTTATAGATAGTATTTTATAATTAAGATACATTGAGGTAATATAGAATCATAATTCATAACCCAGACATTTATAAGTTATATTTTTGGTATAAAATCATAGTTTCTGGTTTAGGTATTTATATATTCAAGTAAAATATAAAGTTCTATTTATATTTTTGGAGATGTATCTTGTACTTTAACCTTTATGCACTATAAATAAAGTTATATTTTATCATACTATTACGCAATAATATATTACATTTTTAAGGATAATACGAGGTATAGGTTATAATTCAATGTTCATTGCTTACGCTTTAGGTATAATATAAAGTTATATCCACCCTTTAGGATTATTATATGTGAAATAAGATCTAAAGTTCAGTTTTATTAGGAAATACTTATAAGTTACGTTTTCAAAGACAATATAATGTTTATAAATTATACAAAACTATATTTTACCATTTAGGAATACTATGTAATTGGCAACTGTATAATATAAAATTATATTTTATAAATTAGTAATATTATCATATTTTTAAGGGTAGTTCAAAATTGTATTCTTAGATTGGTATTTAAGTGTACTATGAGGTTGTATTTCATATTTTACTAACATTAGGCATTCATGATATATTCTTTCTAGGTAAAAATTATACCCTACGATATGAGCCTCTATTTTATGATTTACTTAAGGGATTTGCAGTCTACATATTAATCATGATGTATGGGCATAATTTGACCTTTAAGGAGTTTATAATTAATTTTACGTCTCACGCTTGTCGAACTTCTCTATGAGCATTATTACGGTTAATTCCGAGAAAGATATTTACGCTGATACGAAAAATTTATTTCTCAACGAGGTTCGTGTAGATATAGCTGAGTTCCTAACGATGTCCAACCGACTGCATTACTGAATTGTAAGATGATGTTTAGTTAAGTCTGAGATCTAATCAATTATGATCCTAGTGTGAAGTAGTGTATGAAAAAATTTTTAGTGTTGATTTTAATTGTATACTGCATTCGAACTCGGGAAGAATGCTTGCTTACACGGCCCCACTGTGGCCGCTACGAAAAGCCCTACTGTTGTGTTGAGTCGAAACATACCGTTGTCGACCGATAATAAATAGTTGGAGCCATAGCGGAGGGGTTTTATCGACACAACTCCATGGCAGAACCTCCGATGACCGAACACAAAAAAAATTATAGTAATGATAATGCATGTCTGCATGTGGCTGTAGATTTTATAGTCTGGTTGAATGCAAGGCTGATCAGAGGCGTATACAATCGGTACGACTCTAATCACTCTTACATCCAACGATCCAAAAGAAATAAAATAAACAAAAATTTTAAAAATAATATGAATTATACAACCAAAAATATATATTATAATGTAAATAAAATAGTTCTTACTACTAATATTCCAAGAATTTTTACCAGAAAAATAAATTTGGCATAAAGTGATTAAATTGTGACTGAAACGTGTCGGTATATATACCTATTTTGTACACGTGTATGTATTGATGCATTAAAACAAACTCGAATTCTTTTTATTCCAGAATTTTCTATTTTGCGATTTTGATATTTTTTAATGGCAATTTTTGTGCCATAATTTTTGTGTTTCTTTTTAAATTTTTATTTTTTAATTATTTTTCATTAATTTTACGTCCATGATGGATTTGGAACGGTTCCAGAACATTCCATATTACTTTTAATTTTTATTTTAACTGATGTTTTATGAATTTCTTTTTAAGATTTTTTATTTTTAATACTAATTTATTTATTTTCTCTAACTTTTGTTGTTCTAGATGGCTTTTGTCGTCGCCATTTTTATGGAATTTTCTGGGTTTTTCTAGAATTTTTACTATTTTTACCGTCTTTTAAGTTATTCGAGTCGGTTTTTTTGTAACTCTATGTTTATTTGGTTATTTTTGAGTTCGATCTTGCATAACTTCTTGCTTTTGGTATAATTTTATTTAATTTCTGTGTTTATTTTTTGTTGTTTTCTCCTTTAATTACTATTGTTTATTTGGTGTAGTTTCAATATTTAACTATACTTTTGGCTTTTTGCATGTTATGTACCTACACGTTTCGGTCACAAAGTATGGTTTTGGGTCTAGAAATCAGTTCTAGCCCAACAATTCCAATATCTCATGCATCATTCCGGTTATCGACCAGTCTCTACTACGACCCCTAATTCGCTGATTTATCTTCATCCAATACTCGACCAAACCCTCATAATCAGTTCATCCATCCCTCCAAGCAAGAAAATACATTTATAAGCGACAACTAGAAGATATATTTATAAAGACATGACTAGAAATTACACTCATAATTAACATCATAGACAGCATAGGAATCAAATCACAAAGTGTTCGGGGAAGTACCTGAAAAAATCTCGTCAAGATCGAAAAAATCTCTGGCGTTTTCCTCCCATGACGTACTGGTGGGCGGCACTACCATGAAGACAGGAGATGAACGGAGGATGGATTCCGTAGGAGGCACCGGAGCTGGTGGTTGAGCGGAGGCGATCAGAGCCGCTTCTCTTTCGGCCTGGAGGGCCCTTCTTCTTTTGGTACGCTCGGCCCTAGAGGGTTGCCGGCGTTTATTGCTCTTCTTTACCTCAGGGAGAGTGACCGGGGTTGTTAAGCCTACCACTCTTGGAACAGCTCGACTTGTGCCTGTACAGATTACTTCGGCTGGAACAGTCGGCTGGTCGACTGATTTGGAAATGACATCTCCGAGAAATGGTGGGGCGGAAAAGATTGTCCTCTTCCGCGAGGGGAATATCCACTATTTTCCTTGTAATTGATGCCTGCACATACACCATGTGTAGCGCTTCAGACTGTTTGATTAGAGTGCGTAAGGCACGATTTTCTTCTAATAGATCGTCTCGGCACTTCTCCACTCGCGTGAGTCTCGTCCTCACCTCCTTCATTTGGGCTGGGGAGAAATAAGTCCCTTCTAGATGGTCTGACTTATTCTTAAGAAGGCTATTCTGGGTCTGTAGTGTTTGGATCAAATGGTTTTTGTCGGCACAAGACAAACATGGGCGTAAGATTGTGGTGTTGGCTGAGGTCTTGGACATTCTAAAAAATCGTAAATAGTTTATTAATACCATCATGTGTTTTCACATTCGGAAGTCATGGATCATACCCCGTCACAGATTACTACATCAAACAGAGCAAACAACCAAGTTGAAATAATAACAACAACGATATTAATTCAGAATAGTAGTCATTCTACTCAATACACCCTTGGAGGAGAAAACGTCGGAGTTTCATTATCATGATAAAAATCAGCATTGCTTATTTATTGCTCCGCCTTATTTCCCACGTCCCGGGGGTCGGTTTTTCGGTTAACCCGTACTTTAATTGAATCAAAATCTAACATTAAATTGGCATTAAATTTCCCCAGGCGATCCCCCGTTTTAATAAGGATGACCGTTTTATAAGATCCCCGAAGAAAACATTTAATTAATCTACTTTGAAGTGCAATGAATGATTTAATTACAGTGTCTGATAAGCAATTTTTTTGATCGGCGCTCGTGATTTTATCGGTATAGTTTTTTGATTATTATTCTGTGTGGTTATCGCTCTCGACGTCGCGTATTCATGTAATCTCACCAGTACCATTATACGTCTATGTGGAGTTATCCCTGTGTGTTAGGCGAAATTCGAATAGTGAAAATGCAGGTGTTCTGATTTACTGGCTCCCATTTCAATTCATGTGCATGTGATTGTCGACCGTGCGATATTTATGTATGTGCAATTTGGTGCATGGAGGTTATCCGAATGAGTAAATTCCACGTGTGAATGCTCAGCTGTACGTACGGCAGCTTATGTCGGTGTGATCGATGGTTTGAAAATTATCGGCGGATGTGATTGTTAATCTTGTAGCATTCTCATCGCCTAAAATGTACTTAGCTGATTGTGATATTTTGTAGAATAATATGACTCAATCATCTGAAACTCGGTTTTATGGCAAACAAATTCCTAATGTGATTTAGATGTTCGAGCAATCTCTTCGATGTAAATATACCTAGTTCGATTTCGAAAACGCTCTCAGAATGTAAACTCGTGATTTTCATTTTAAATTGGAATTCAATACAAATTGACTTTTCTAGTTAATTATACGTGTTTTTAACTGTCAACAGCGAAACTGATTTATCTGTCAGGAATATCATTTCGCCATGCCCGGGAGTTGCTTACCTGTCCCCTCTCGAGGTTGTCAGTGCAAAGAGTCTCGAAATTTAACTCGCAGTGAAAATTAATTATTGTATGTTGAATATATTTAACATTTCTTCCGTATTTTCTCGACTTCTGGCTGACTCATTTATTGCGACACGATAGATTCAAACTAACGATTTCTTGTGAAGATAGCGTTTTTTCCTTTAGTTAATATTCCGAGTGTCCCCAGCGGACGTTACTCTTATAAAAATAACGATCGAACTTGCCACGTAAGCCCAAATTGACTCTGTATGCGATATTCAGATGAATTATTATGATGATGGATAAAGATCAAGAATTACGAATCTCTGGAGTGACACTCGACGGACGATGATTCGGTCACCTTAGTCGTTGCGAAGGGTCATACATGTTTTTTAGTGAAAAACTCTCGTATTTCTCAGTTGCATCATTTTCCTCTGTTGATTTTTAACTTCCCTTCTCCTGTGGCGACAGATCAGTGAGGAAACCTCCACGATGACCCGCTCTCAGCCACTGCGCCGCTGATGTAACATCCGACCTTCTGGCAAGAGGAACAACCAGTGTCCCTCAAGCTGTGGCCAGCTGAACCTCAGTGTCGCATAATACCTCAAAATTTCATAAAATGGCATAATGAAGATTCATAGTCATTCATCAAAATTTTCACAACTTTCAATACTGACCTAAATATTTATGTAATTTACAAAAACTGCCTAGAAATTAATTCATGAACAAGGAAAAACACTGTATTAAATCATTTTATTTAAAATTACTCTGATTACTATTACATCCAAAGTATTTAATTTAAGAAAGGTTCTTCATACAAATCAACAAAATTTTGGTATAATCGATTTTCTGAATTAAACTGGATCTCCGAGTGATTTAGTTGGCTTGGTGAATGTTATCGAATTAGTCCTTGACAATACTGAATGAGTTCCTGAATGCTGGTGTCCTTGAGTTAATCTTCGTTTCCTAACATTGTTGTGTATGGTCATAAATATACACTTACCTTAAAAATTCGTTTGTTAACATTGAAAGTTCTGTTTCAGTGTCTCCCTTTTATACTTATTTTTGTGTTTGTGCGGACCAATCAAAATTGAGCGAGGTGTAATTTTTTTATTTTAATTCGGTTTCTTTGTTTTTCGTAGTTTTCTTAGTGTTTCCTTATTGTTTTCTTTATTTTTTATTTTTTTCCTTATTTATTATTTTACTATTTTTTCCGGTTTTCTTATTTTAATTTAAAATTTTTATTTTTTGTTTTAATTCTCCTTAGTTAATTTGTTATTATTTATTCCTATTGTTTATTTGTCTGGATTTTTTAGTTTATTTTCGATTTGTTTCTGATTTTTATTTTATTTCTTAGTGTTTTTCTCCTATGATTTTTAAATTATCACCTTTCTTTCCAGCCCAACATAAAGATTTAAATTTACTAATTTTCATGAAGACCCCTCCCCTAGTTACATGATAGTCGAAAGGAAAAAGAGTCGATGTTAGTAATCTAAAATATTAAATGTATATATTGAACTTCCATAGGTCTAAATTTCGTTTTGTAAATTTTTCTTTTTCACCCCCAGGGTGAACATATTATAATTCATATTATAAATTGTATATCCATAGTAAATTTTCAAAAGGGAAATCACTTAGTATAAATATCCCCAGGTCGGAAGATAATAATAAACTATATCGTATTTCATAATTATACAGGTAAATTAAATTCCCAAAAAAGAAATCACAAATATCATAAAGACCTCGAGTCATCCGACACCGCGTTTTCTATTATGAATTAGGTTAAGTGAAAAGATATACTTATTATTAATTATATCACAACGTTTATTGTAACAATATATTTTCGGAAAATTGGAGATGCATAAAAACCAGATTGAGTCAGATACCAAATAAGGGAAGAAATCCAGACATAACGATTAATAAACCGACTATGAATGTTCTTCGAACCGCCCAGATCATGGTTGTAATCGACCAGGTTACTTACATAGCGAGAATATTTGAGCAAAATATATCCAAGCATGTATGGGCTGCAACTTGATTTAAAATATTTCTGTATTGATCCATTGCCAAATGTTCCAACCGAAGTATCTGCAAATCAAAGCTGAAAAACTAAAAAGGGATCAGCGCCAACTTTATTATTTAATTAATTTGAGTTTTAGGTACACTAAAATCGGTTCCGGTTTTATAACATAGTCGTTCGTATCGGATCAATTTAATACAATCAATTTACAATCCTATGGTTACTCCGTTCACAGTTACCCTCAATGAAAATAAAACACAAAGGAAATTTCCAAAATTTATAATAACCAAAATAACCTTAACCGTTGGTTTCGAATTCTAGGCCTTAGAAAATAATTGGCATAAAGAGAGACTTTTGATCGAAATGTGGCGGTACATATACCCTGCTTTTGGTGTGCTAGTATGTGTGCGTACATTGATGCAGTAAAATAAACTCAAATTTTTTTTAATTCTAGAACATTTTATTTTTGACCTTTATTAATTTTGTTTGTGATATTTTCGTAATAATTTTTTTTTGATTTTCGAAATTTTTTATTAAATTTGCCTCCGTGATGGATTTAGGCATTTCCAGAACATTCCGTATGAACATTCCATAATATAATTCTTATTTTTAAATTGTTTTTATAAATTCTTTTCCTAAGATTTTTATATTTTAAACTAAATTATTTATTTTTCCTAAATTTTATTGTGTCGATTGACGGCCATCATGGATTTCGTCATATAAACTATCTTAACTTCTTTTCCTAATTTTCTTTTGCACTATAACAGAGAAGTGATCTGCAGAATGAATTTGCATATAGTGGGATGCAGGTTAATGAAATGTGGGGAATACGAGATTTGGCAGCAGCTAAAGCATTAGAAAAAAGGAAAGTGACAACAAATGGACAATGGTTCAAGTTATCGATCATGGCTGAAGAACTGTGCCTGATAAAAATGCAGAGAGAAAATCACTCTGCATTGGAAGATACCGAAGCAGTTAGAAGAATTTATTTGACTATTGAAAGTCAATGGAAAGATGACATTGTCTATGATGAAAGAGTGGTCAAGAAAACCTGCTCTTTAGATGATTACAGAAAAAGAAAATTACTGGTGGTAAACGAAAAATCGGAAGAACCACTAGAGAAAAAAGGTGTTAAAACACAAGAGCTGCAACCAAATTTCCATAGCATTGAATCAATGAGAAACATTAAATGGCACAAAGCAACTGTGGCAATGGAAAAGGAATTGGAAATGGCGAGAAAAACGAAACTAAGTATAAAGAGAATGGCGAATCGAAGACTCAGTAGAGATATAGAAACATAAACAACAAATGAGGAAACTCTGGTGGAAAAAACAATCATTATCAATGGAGAAGAATGGAAGCTCAAGAAAATCTATTCACCTACCAAAGAGAAGATAATAAAATAAAAATTGTAAAGCTACCAGAGAAGATAAAAAAATAAATAAATAAAAATTATAATGAATAAATAAAAATTTTTAGTATCCTAATTTACTTTATTTTTTTTTGGGTACCCTGAAAATCTTTTTATAGCATTAAATGAATAAAAAACGCAAGCTTAATAAAGTAATTAAAAACTAAATAGTAAAGGCAACAAAAATCAATAATTAATTAAATCATAAGCAATTAATATAGTTGGAAAATTTAATTCAATAAAATATAATATTATATAGTTTAATAAAAATTTCAATACAAATACGTTTGTAGTAAAAACCCTATCGGGAGCTACTCGAATTGATAAAAATATGAATAAATAAATATATAAATTAATAATAAATGTTAGTTGAAAGCCTTGAGGGACCCAGATCTCGAACTTCTGAATCTGAGACTTTCAGGAAAAATTACCTCGCCGCCTGCAGCCTGGCGTAACCAACATGCAAGTTAATTTGAGAAATATTAGTGCAAATATTATTGAAAATGAATGGTGGATGATATTAATATAAACTTGTTATTATATCTATGATTATTATTATTATTATTATTATTATTATTATTATTATTATTATTATTATTATTATTATTATTATTATTATTATTATTATTATTATTATTATTATTATTATTATTATTGTAGTAACTAAAATTAGCATTGTTATTATAATAATTATTGTTGTTATTTGAAAAATTAGATAAATAAAATAAAATAACATACCTTTTAGGGGCATTTAGCATAAAATTTCTAGAAAATAAAATTTAATAAGTAAAATGAAATCTGAAATTGAAGGAAAAAATCTGAAAAATGAATCAATAAAAATTAAATAAAATTTGATAAATTAAAATGGAATTGCAAAATAAAAATCTGAGATGGATTTTATTTATCAATTAAATTATTATTATTATTGTTATTACTAGTATTATTATTATCGTTGTTACTGTAAAAAAAAGAAAAAAATATATACATATAAAAATAAATTACCTTTATGGGCATAAATAAAAATTTAAAAATATAATTTATAAAATCTAAAATGAAACAAAAAATTTAAATGGAATCCCGGAATGAGAATTGATATTCGACATTCCGGATTCCAATAGCAAGAATAATTCATAAGGCACATAAGTGCCAATTAAGGAATATATGTCCAGATAGCGATAAAAAAAATCGAAAGACACAAAGTGCCGATAAAAAAAAATTTCAAAGCACATAAGTGCTATTAAAGATAAAAATAAAAATAAATTATTTTCCATTTAGAGGAATTTTTTAATTAATAAATTTAATAATTATTGTTATTATTATATATATTATGAGGAATTTATTTTAAGTAATAAATTAATTATTATTATGTTTTTATTTTGTTTATTTGATGTTTTTATTATCATTTTATTTTACTTCATGCTTTTTATATGTTATGTTATCACTCAGCCGACCTTCTCATCCCTATCAATGCTATTAATTAAAAAAATTATTCTCAANTTTTAAGAATTAAAGTCTTACTTTAATTTTTATTTTGATCATCAAAAAGTAAATCTTAACCAAATATATGGCCGACAAAAATATAAATTCTCAGTGGAATATATTTATGATAATGACGAATTATAAGATTTCGATTGTTGTGAGAACTCAATTAACAGTGACTCTGCATACTATTCACTACCAAACATGATGATGGTCAATTCTCTATAATCACACAAGAAGTTTTCAGTCTTGGCCCTCATTTAGTTACCGAATATCAATGCTCAAAATACAAGCAACCCTTTCAAACAAAATGTTTCAATTTGTTCTTTCCTCTGTCAAATCGTGCTTTGTCATTTAAAAATGGCATTGAAACCTTACCAATGTTCATTTTCAACTTAAGCAGGTTTTGTCTCCAAAAATATTCGAATCTTCTTCCATCAACCACTTATATTCTGAAAATGAATTTTTTTATCCTTTCCGTTAATTTATGTTTTATGAATAATAACTTTCACTGCGAAGCTAACTTTATCTCAATGCTCTGTCTGTGAGCACCGGCAAAAGTTCTGTTTACGGCCGAATGAAATTCGCAAATTGGTTCGAACATGTTTGAGACCGAATTGGTAAAGACCGCCTATCACCAGGCTTTTTTTCTATTAATTTTACCCTCTATTCATTCTACGAGATCCTTATGAATCTTTATTTCTTCGTCTTATATCTGCTAGGGTATTGCCATCGATTTCTAATCTACCAGTACTTTGTAGGGAAAAAGTACTTCCATGATCTTTGCTCTGGTCCATATCGCTGTACATGGATGCAAACGAGGTTTTACTCACACTTTATTGTTTATCTCATATATTATCTACGCTTTGCTGTAGATTGTCTTTTTCCTTAAATCGAAGTCTTGTCTTGTATGAGGGAGCTAAAAAGTACAAAATGTCATGAGGACAAAATAGATCGGACATATGATGGATAAACAGATAAAAAGTAAATATTCTTTTTTATTGAAATTTAATCTAAATGTAGTTTATGATAATAATTATATCTAGCAAAAATTAATTTTTCAGAGACTCAGTCAATAAAGTGAATAGTGATTATTGGTAGGTTATTTAAAAATGTTTCTAAAAATAATAAGTTTTTTATAAATGAAAATGAATAATGAAGTCAAATAGTTTGCAACGCCTCGTTCACGCGATGTATGTTTTCTTTTTCTTTCCAGTTCCCAGTTCTAATTAACGTCAAAGAAGATGCATGCTGTCTTGTTCTTGCTGTTGTTTTTGTGCAAGTTTTGTCATGGTCGGAAGCACTAAACCGACGACATTGTTGAACGCATTGTGCCAACCCTCGATTGCGTTGCGGTGCTGCAAGGCAGCTTGTCAATTACTCTAGAAAATTGACTTCACAGTTGAATGGTTAATCTTTTAATTTTTAATTTGAAGACAAAACTAGTAATCTGTTCATTGTTACTGTTTCAATAGTTTGTTGTCATTGGTTATTTCACGGAAAAATACTTTAATTATATTCTAGTTTGTATTTCATTCGTGAGAATTTTAATGATTAACACTAAATCTAAAAAGTACAATTTATTATCATTTCGCCCTACAATTTTGTCCGTACTATTTTATCCGGCCACCTATATGAGATATGCCGGTGATTTAACGGAACCATTCACTGGAGTATTGTAGCAATAAGTTGGTTCCTGAATTTTACATTGTGATCGCGTAACTACTACATTTATTGTTTTATTGTTCGGATCTAAAAGATAAATAATTATCTAACAAAATTTCATGTGTTGGGTCTCACTCCAAAAACACTTGTTCTAGTTATTTACATATTTCATCTGCACTTTTAATCTTCTTTTCTCACTAAATTGAAAAATGAGAAGATCCACAATCAATAGTTGTTAACATTTTTCTCTGGTTGACTTTAGTTACATCAATGGCTAATATTTTCCATGTATCCTCTACATTTAGATATCCCTTGTTTGTTTGTACAGGTTGAGGATCATTAACCTGACATTTATCACGTTTCTTCACAATTTCCCATAATTCGTGCTCTGAAAAATTAATCTCTTGGTTTTTTGACCCAAAATTTAAATCGATCTCACAAAATGATTTATTCGATGCAGTTCGTCTGCCTTTTTTATAGGATATTCATATAACTCCATTCGAGTAGATGAATTGGCCACCGCTGGATCAAGACCCTCCATGCTGAGTATTATGGTTGGAGGTTGGAGGACGTACCGATAGAAAACTTAAATCAAAGCCCCTATAAATAATTGCAACTTTTCCCCACAAATTCCCGATCAGTATGGGAGGAAAATTTATTTAAAACCATAGAAAACTGTTAATTTACATTCTCTGTCTGACCTTACATAAAATGTATTTTAATTGTCGTGGTTGACACTTTAAGCGATTTCATAGATATTCGGGAATTTACTATTAAATATTTGCATTATCTGAAAACTGCTATATTCTGGGGAACAGAGATAAGGCCGCCTGGTTGTACGCTTGCCATTATCATGCGAATGTTTATATTTACAAAATAAATTATTACACTGCGGTTCGGATATGATTAAATCCGCCGGGTTATTATCTTTTCACTTGGCTCTATCCGCCGATCGTACTAGCGCTGCTGTTAACCTTTTTTTTGTGATCGATGTTTACATATATGAAAACTTCACTCGCAATTGTTATCGAAAAACGGAAAAAGCGTGTGTCGATTCCTAACCGTGCACATTTGAGTAGTGCTGCCGATCGGACGGTTGATTTTATCGAATCATCAAAAACCAAGGATTGCATTAGTCCCTATGGCGTTCACATCAGTAGTAGGATATGTCACCTCCAGGACATGTCACATCCAGGACACCCCCTACCCCCCAAGGTCAAGGTCAAATTTTAAGGTCAAGGTCATAATAATAATATTAATACTAAGTTTTTGATATGAAATTAAAAAAACGATGAGAATCAAATAGAGACAATAACGAACTTTGCCCAAAATAAATTTATCTATATTAGAACAAATTTATTATTATTATTATTATATATATAATTGTCACTTATAATTGTCATATTACTGTCAGATATATAATTATAAAGTAAGTACCCAAAATAATTAAATATAAAAATATCAAAAACAAATTGTTTGTTTATTCAGATATTCAAACTAACTATCGAAATGGGAGTCATGATAAATTAATGTTTAAAATAGAAAAATAAATGCCCCACATAAATATCAATAAATACATGATAATAATATTGAATAAAAACATTGCAATAACTATACAATAAAATTACATTATGAATACACTTTTTATGATTAATATTTTTTCAATAATGTATATTAGCCACAGAGCTACGGGTATTAATAGAATCCATAACAAAAACACGTTTATTATAAAAACACAAATATTATTAAAACAAATTATAACGTTAATTTGTTTGAGGAGTTTCTAAAAATAATAATTAATGTATAAGCAAGGATTTCAACATACAATCAAACATGCACAACATCATACCATTATTTAAATACAAATTACAAAACGCCTCACAATGTATAAATATATTTGATATATATTTATAATTTATCAGGTCGATTATACCCACGATACTGTGTATCGGGCATAGTTTGATATGCCACAAAAATATGAAGAAATATTATCGCCAACCTTTTAATGGCATCAACTTTTTTATTTGCCCCATATGCAAAACTTCCCAGAGTGTAAGCTTGAAAGGATGGAGATTCTCTTATTCCAATACGAAGCTGAAGTCGTCTTGTTGAGAATTCAGATTCAGTAAAATGGTTGTAAGAGTGTAAGGTATAAGGAATTTTATAGTCAACATTCTCAGCACTTAAATTCTTTCAAAACAAATAAAAACGAACTGTTTAAAATAATAAAAAAGAATAACATTGAAATTGTAAATATTTTAAATAATAACACAAAAAAGAAATCTAATAAAAGACCTGCTGAACATAGGGTGTCTAAAATTAAAAATAAAATTATAAAAACTGAAGTCATTGAGATCAGTGACGACGAAATTATTAAAAATGAAGTCATTCTACTCAGTGATGACGAATGTAATAATATTATATATACTATAAATCATGATATTATAAATGATAATATTAATACTATAAATACTATAAATGAAAATATAAATAATGATAATACTATAAATACTATAAATCAAATAGGTGGATCATCTTTAGCGATTGAGCCGATAATAGAATCAAATTTAAATGGCACCATTCGAACTATTCGATTTGATATTGCCGATTCACAATTAATTAAAATTATAATAACGGATAGGATCACTGAAAAGTTAACATCTGAAATAAATAACATGGGTAGCGTCAAAATTCAATTCGCTATTCTTATAAGATTTGAAAAAGATGGGGAAATCCGTGACAACTACTTTTCAAATAAAGCCGAGATCTTTTCGGATAACTTTTTAATTGAGGGGGTTAATAAGTTAAACGAAAAAATTGAAAAGTTTACCTATTTAGGTAGTGGCTGGAGAGTAATTGATATCTTAGAGATCGATTTCATTCTGACTAAATTTGCTCCTATTTGTCGCCTATCTGGTCATAGTTACATTCGTACACCGGCAGATTTGAAATCTAAAGGAGCAATTATAAATGTTAAAAATAAGGATCATAAGTGTTTTCTTTATAGTATTCTCGCGCTCTTGAAAAAAGATGAAATAGGTAGCCACCCTGAAAGAGTTTCAAAATATGAAAATCTTTTAAATATTCTTAATTACAATGAAGTCACGGATTGTCCGATGAAATTGTGTAATATACCTAAATTCGAAAAGAAAAATTTAGACTTAATCTCGCCATAAATGTTCTGGCTTATACCCCTACTGTGATAGTTGATGATGATCAGCTTCCTAATGACTATGTTTTTAAACACCCCCACTTAAGTATAATTCACAGATCAACGGTTACTGGCGGTACTCCAATTTATTTATTACTCTTGGAAAATAAGGATAATTATCATTACACCGCAGTGACCAACATTACACGTTTAATGAACTGCCATCGTAATAATGACTGTAGTATTCAAATAAGATGCAAATGGTGCCCACATTGTCTTAACGGTTTTCGAATAGACAATGCTTTCACTAAACATGTGACCCTATGCAGTAAAAATCAAACGGGTACAACCCTTTACACTTTACCCGAAAATAAATATTTAGAGTTTCAAAATCATTCAAAGAGAATCACCCCACCCTTTGTTATTTATGCCGATTTTGAATCGGTTTTACCTAAAGATGTTAAACATCATCAAATACATTTACCTATTTCAGCAGGTCTTTTATTAATAAATAATCTGAACAATAGAAAATCGTATTACGAGTTTTATGGTCTTGATTGTATACCTAAATTTCTTAAAAAAGTAGAGCAAATTGCTGTCACAATTGCCCTACTTTATTATGAGCTTGAAGGGAAAAAACGGTTAGGACCTATGACTTTTGCTGAGGAACGACAATTCAAATCTTGTAGGAACTGCTATATTTGCAAGAAGGTTTTATCCCTTGCTGTTCGAGATCACGACCATTTTACTGGTAATTATCTCGGTGCAGCCTGTAGGAAATGTAATATGGCTCGCAGAATTTATAAACAGTTGCCGATTGTATTTCATAATTTACGAGGCTACGACTTACACCATATTTTAAAATATGGTCTCAATGGCTTTCCTTCTTGGAATTTGGATATAATACCCATAAGCACAGAGAAATTTATCTCGATGATTGTTCACATTAAAAAATTAGCTGTTAGTTTTATCGACAGCATGCAATTTTTTAATTGTTCTTTGGCTAAGGCTGTAAAAACTCTAACTGATCTTCCTCTGACTTCGTCGATTTTTGATAGGCTAATAATAGATGCTAAAGCCATATTTCCTTATTGAAGAGAGACTGATTTTGATGTACTTGAAACCACTTATGAATTGCCTCCTATTTGGTCTGGTGTTTCTGAAGATGAGTATGCTAAGGCTCAACTTATTTGGACTCAACAACGTTGTACTAAATTGGCTGACTATATGTTAACTTATCAAAAATTGTATTCCTCCTTGCGGACTATTTCCAACAATTCCGTGCCAAGGCCATTGCATACAATGGTCTAGAACCTCTAAACTTTTATGGTATTCCGGGTATGTCATGGGCCTCAGCGCTTATGACATTAACTGAGCCTATAGAACTTTTACAGGACATGGAAATGTTCAATTTTTACGAAGGAGGAATACGTGGTGGGTTAACATTTGTTAACAAACTATACGTTGCTGCTTCTGATAATACAGAATTATCATATATTGATATAAATAATCTGTATGGTTGGGCTCTTAGCCAAAATCTTCCTTTTGCTGATTTCACTTGGGTGTATGATGGATTGAATGATGTATTGCTTGAGTGCATGAATGCTGACATTGAAATCCTTCCCTATGGTTATACCATAGAAGTGGATATAGATATTCCAGAAATTTTTCATGATATTTTAAATGACTTTCCTCTTGCTCCTGAGAAAATGTGCCCGCCTGGTTCGAAAGTTCAGAAGTTGATGCTCACGCATTGGCCAAAGAAGAACCATGTTCTTCATTGGAGGCTTCTCAAGCTTTATTTGTCTCTTGGTGCCAAAGTTGTACATATTCATAGGGCTATAAAATTCAAGCAAGCACCGATTTTTAAAAATTATATAAATAAAAATACACAGCTAAGAGCTGAAGCAAGCAGTGAACTGTACAGAGATTTATTCAAATTGTATAATAATAGCTTTTACGGTAAATCCGTTGAAAACCTTAAGAAGAGATTAAATTTACGACTATGTAATTCCGCGGAAAAATTAATTACATATTCATCAAAACCATCATTTAGAAAAACCATCAAAATTGATGATGATCATTTTGGTGTACATCTCAATAAGGAGTCTATATGTTTGGATAGACCCAGCTACATCGGACAATCAGTGCTGGATTTATCCAAACTAAGGATGTATCAATTACAGTACATAGAATTAGGAAAATATAGGAGTCAGTTTAACTGTGATATAAATATAGTTGCGGGTGATACCGATAGTTTCTTCTTAGAGGTCAAAAATGTAAAGCTTGACGTTCTTTTGCCAGCGATAATTTCGGATGACTTGTTAGACACCTCAAATTATGATCCCTCTCATCCTTTATATTCTAGGAGACTCGACTCAGTTATAGGAAAGTTTAAGGATGACAGTAAGGGTGTATGATATAGTGAGTGGGTTTTCTTGCGACCAAAGTGCTACAGTCTTTTAGGAAATAAATCTACTATGAGATTTAAGGGCGTAAAATTACCAGGTACAGATATAAAACATCAATCCTATTTAGACTGTTACAACAACAACACAGTTATTTCTGTACCTCATACTAAAATAGGAACCCGAAATCATCAGCTTTTTACCTTTAAAAACTCAAAGATTGCTTTAACTGATCATGATGATAAAAGAGCTTGGGTAGAGAAAAATTCTAGTTTTGCATATGGTCATTATTTAGGGGTTGATGTCATTGATGATGACGATAATGATATTAAATCAGGAGCAGATCCGGATCTCATCAATCAACATCTACAAGATTAATTTAATTCTGTGATTGGACTTGTTTGAATTTTTGTAAAATAGAAATTATTGCAAAGTCTCTTTTTCGTTTTATAATTATCGGTTTTATTTCTTTGATTTTTTTTTAATAATTTGATGTGTAAAGTATTTTATTAGGATGTAGTTTGTTAATAAAAATAATAATAAAAATAATAATAAAAATAATAATACTTACTATATTGTGTACAAACATTATATCTTCAAATATATAACCATTGGATAGAGCTCTTCAAGACCTTTTTAATGAACCATTATTCAATAAAATCTGTCGAAGGTAATCCTTAAAATTCAAATTTAATTTTTTTTTTTTAATAATTTGATGTGTAAAAGTATTTTATTAGGATGTAGTTTGTTAATAAAAATAATAATACTTACTATATTGTATTCCTCCTTGCGGACTATTGAATCATATCTTCAAATATATAACCATTGGATAGAGCTCTTCGAGACCTTTTTAATGAACCATTATTCAATAAAATCTATTGAAGGTAATCCTTAAAATTCAAATTTAAAATGTTCGCAAATGTAAAGCATGTTCAATGTATATTAATGAGTATCATACTATATACATTTAATAAACATTTATTTCTTTACCTTTGTTATTAATACTTTGAATATTGTAAATAATAAAACTATATTTCAAATAATAATATTCAAACTAAACCAAATTTACAAACTACCGGGTGGCGGGCTGGAGGGCGAGCAGGCGGCGGTTGTGTATGTCGATGATTTTAATTTTTATTAAATGCATTTGTTTGATTTCAGAATTCGATTTGTGTGACTACCCTTGTTAAATTTTGAGTTGATGTATTCGAGGGAAAAAATTGACCTTGACCTTAAAATTTTTTTGACCTTGACCTTGGGGGGTAGGGGGTGTCCTGGAGGTGACATATCCTACTACTCACATCGCCGGAAAGAATTTGTTCGAGTACCCGTGGTGTTTTAACTAAAAGTGCGAAATCAGTTGTTGATAGTTAGTTTGTTCTGGGCGAGGTGTGTCTACCCATACCGAGAAATTGGGATTTTGTCAGCCCTCTCGAACCCGGGTAATCCCTCACGACAGATTCAACAGGGTTCGAAGTGATATAATTTGAAAACTACTATTTTTATTCTATGAGATTTATTCATGAAGAACCGATTTTCGGTGAAAGTAAAACATTTCCACTTTGCTTAAAATTCCCAAACGACGCTAAAATCTTAGAAGCAAGGTTCGTGAGAGCTTGGATCATAGTCGCTGAGAGAAATAAATTGATGTTTTCGGACGATCAGTAGCGATGAAATGTGATGTGTCAAGTACGACAGTTTTCTATAAGAACGATAGAACGTGCAAACTTTCGGCTACCTTAGTCATTGCGATGGCTCCTCCACATACAGTATTTTTTATAATTATACCCATTTCAGTCGTAATACTCTTTTTCTTTCTATTGGAGTCTCCGTTTTCCATCTCCTGTGGCGACAGATCAGTGGGGAAACCCCCACAATGACCCGATCCGAGCCACTGCGATGCTGAAGAATCATCCGACCTCTGGCAAGAGGAACAACTGGTGTCCCTCGAGCTGTGGCTAGCTGAACCTCAGCGTCGCGGAATGCATAAAAATTCATGAAAATATACTTTACTGTACTACTAGATTTCATTATCGAATGATATATAAATTATATACAGATCATTAAAATTTGTTTACTGATAGAAGATTTATATTAACATAAAATAATTAATAGTGAGCAAAGAAAACGAACATTATTCAAAATATTTAATTTATAATAAATTATCCCGACTAAATCTAATATTCTAATATCAAAATTTACTTGCTATCGCCGTAAAGTATTGTTTCTCAAAAAGAATATTAAATCTTGAGTCCTCGCGTGATTTGTGGTTGACAATGAATTATCTCAGAATTAGTTTCTAACGGTCGTTGATTCGGATCCTTGAATGCTTAATAATTGTTGGTTTAACACTGATGTGCAATTGCATGTAGAAAACTTACCTTAATAATTGTTGGTTTAACACTGAAAATTTCATTCCAGTGTCTCCCTTATATACCTAATTGTGAATGTGTGCGGACCAATCAAAATCGAGGCGCTTTTTAATTATTTAATTTAATTTCTCTGTTTTTCGTTGATTTTCTTATTGTTTCTTTATTGTTTCTTTGTTTTTTATTTATTTTCTTATTAATTATTTAATTTTATGTTATTTTGCTATTTTTCTCGGTTTTCTTATCTTGATTTTTCATTTTTATTTTTTTTTGTTTTAATTCTCTGGTTAATTTATTATTATTTATTTATGGTGTTTATTTTTCGTAATTTTTAATTTATTTCTCTAATTTATTTATGATCTTTATATTCTTTCTTAGTGTTTTCCTCTGATTTTAGATTATTCTGTTTTTTTCACTTCAGCCCAACACACCAATAGTTTATTTGCAGAAATGACAGACTCCTAAATTAATTAATTTAAATTTATTCACAAGCAAAGGATGTAATTTCTATTTATCAATAAAATTACTTAAATTACTGAATAAAATAATTTTCAATGATCATTATGAAATAAATAAAATACGGGAAATTAGTTATTATATATTATTAGTTAATTATAAAATATAGACAACTAGTGAAAACGTGTTAAAACGTGAAAATATACTCGATCCATTCTCAGATTTTCAATTCATCAGTTAAATTAACGGGCTAAATACTTTAAAAAATAAAACTTAGTTGGTCATAATAAATCCATACCACAACTGCATACGATGATGCATGGATATTCAGATTGCATCTCTATAACCATCCGGTTCATCTTGACTTCCCACTAAAATTGCTGAATAATATCAAAATCCAAATTCTTGTCTCGTTATTAACCAAGTTGAGAATCATTGTTGCTGGTTTTTATTGAAAATTTCTTAAATTTGTGGATGATGGCGTTTCATTTCTTATGCTAGTAATAAAATATTTGTACTCCAAACTTCGCAACCCTAATATTACAACTTTACCACCAGTAAACAAATTGACACACAAGGGATTATATAATTATAGTTCAAACATACAATTGTTGAGGTCTCAAATAAAGAGAGATTGAGATTCTAGACGTTGTACATGTGTGAATATATACTGTTATTCAAGTTTAAAACGAAGAGAAACACTGTTTTAAAATATTTATTTTATCAAAAATATTTACCGAAAAAATCACGATAACTTTCTTCACAAGGTTTTTTGAATTCAGATCAATCAACTTTGCGTGTTAACTAGTGTGTGTGTGTGTGTTGTGCTGTGTTTGGGTTTTCTGTTGGTGTAAGTAGTTTTCTGTCGGATATTTAAAACTGAATAAGAGTTGTCCTTTTCAGCCTACAAAGTGTTGATTAATTTTTGGGCGACAAATAATGATTTTGTACTACTATTTATATAATTTCTTTAGGTTATAGGAATTATATTAATATTATTATGAATCATTAATATTATTATAGGAGTCATTACTACTAGAACTACCAATATTTTATGTCTACCTAGCTGTAACAATCAGTCAATTTGACGGATGTTTGAAAAATGGAATTAATAAAACATTTGTGAATAATTAGTGAATAACACCTGATCAGATTTTGATCATTTTTTTTTGATGAAATTCAATCAAGAAATTAAATTTTAAGGTATTGAAACTGTGAAACTTTAAATTTTTTGTATTTTTATGGATGGATTTCTATTCAATCAACGTAGTAAAACTGAAAAAAAATTAAATTTTCAGATAACTTCAAAGTCTGTTGATAAAATAATATTTTTATTTGAAGAACTTGTTAATAAAATAACTAAATTAAAAAAAATTATAAATTATTTGGTTTTATTTCTAATATTTTTCTTGTAATCTCTTTTTTGTCCTTCTGTTTCTGACTTTAGTGGAATTTACAATCGGTTTAAAATTAAACTTAAAATTAAAAATTCAGAATCAACTATTAATTGATTTTTAATACAATTATTTTCTGGTTGTTAATTTTCAATTACATCTTCTAGATATCCAATATCATCAATTGAAATGTTAAGTAATTTTTGAGTCGCAGGAATCATAGCAACAAGTTGTTCTCCTTTTTTAATAAAGATTGATTTTTATATTCCTTTAACATTTCAATACTCTTCCTTCCAACTTCAACATCATTATTGGCCAATTCCATCATCCCTTCTTCACCCATTTTATTATTTTTTTAAAATTTATCCAAAACTCTATCATGATGTTCTTCATTTATTTTTTCATCGGAACTGTTATGTTATTCTAGAATGTGTTATGTTTGTAGTATCAGTTTATATGTTAAAGAAGAGTTTGTTGAACCCAAGCAGAGTCTTCTTTAAAAGGGGTATTGGGACAGCTGGGGTGCGTGTAAGTACTAGAGCAGTGTTTCTAAACCACTGTGCCGCGAAGTTTTAATATATAATATATCGAAATAATTCCAAATAAATTCATAAAATGTCATAAAAATCACAAAAAAACCTGAAAATTAATTAAAAATAATTTATAATCAAAATGTTGACTAAAAGTAATATTTAAGAGCTTGAATAATGATCTCATAATTATATAAAATCAAAATTCAAGCCTTAAAAGTTACTTAAATTTTAAAAACTTGAAAACCATTTATAAAATTTTATAAAATATTTATAAGGTATTTTTTTAGAACATATTATTTTATTTCTTACATTTAAAATTTTCATCATAAACTATTTTACGCAGTGTGTTATAATTTTTCTTGAAATAATTTTTGTTTTGATAAGAGCATATTGTCGGGTATATTTCATCGTTAATTTTGCCGGTTATGTTTGCTAGTGTTTCGAGATCTGTACAATTACTGACAGCTAGGATCCGGCGTATTTCTGGTGGCATTGCACGCATGAATAGGTCTTTGATGAACTCTTTCGACCTGGTACTTTTGATCTTGGGTTGTTGATATTCAAGTTTTACTTTTAAGTTTCGCAGAACCTCAGAGGGTTTATCGCTGCCAAATTGAATATCTTTCAAGCAAGATTCTAGTATTTTTCGTCTGTTGACTTTATTTCAGTTTATTAATGTTTTTTTTTGACTTTTTGATTTAAAAGATTAATTCAGGGTTGTATATTTAAAAAAGAAAAAACTGATAATTTTTTTAATTAAATGTTATGTGGTTTAATTTATAAATTAACTATTTTACAAATACTTTGATAACAAATGCTTTGATAACAACAACAAGGATGTTACTCTGACGAATAAGATTGCAGATTGTGAATGAATCATATTTGATGATTGTTATGAACCAATAATGCGGCATTTAACATAGTTTATTAAAAAAATCATATACATATTATATAGCTATTTGTGGAACAGTTTATAAATATCTTTAATTGCATTAAAACATGCTTAAGCGGTAGATGTTTGTTTCAAGTGCTGGTGATTGCTAAAGACAGTATATATACTCTGTAATGAATGTATGTTTTTCATGTCCAGCTGCAGCTGATATTCTTCTTTGAACGCCGGATATCCGGTGATGCATTAGGTAAGTCGCTGGTCTCAGCAAGAATAAAAGGTCACATTAAGTTCAATTTTTTGTTACAGTTACATACTCCATCAATAGGTTGTTTCTTAGTATATGAGCCATTTTCATTCACGCATCACTTCCAGAAATGAAAAAGTTCTTCAAATGCATTTTTGAAGAAATTGGAGCAAGAAAGTTCAAGATATTCTTCACCTTTTCCATTGACTCTTCTGTGGAATGGTGACCTATGATATGTTTTGTGAGATGACAGAATAGCTCAAAATCACTGCGGGTAAGATCCTGGTTGTATGGCAGCTGAAGGCTACACTTTTATCTTGAGGGGTTGGAAGTGAATTGTAGCGTTGTCATGCAACAAGCAGAAAGGCAGGCCTGGGGAATTTTACCGACAGTTCCTCACATCACGCACGAGTTAACTGTATTATTGGGAGATCATCGTGGCTTTGTGATCCAAAAATTCGAGTTTAATGATGTCACGAATGTTCAAGAACACAACTCATGAGATGCCCCGCTGTGTAGCTTGCATTCACCACTCTGCAGAGTCTCTTTTGCTGACAGAGTTAAAGGCTAATTGAAGTCTCATCTTTGATCAAAATATTTTGAAGAAAAGCATCGCCATATTTATGGTAGAATTTCAGGTTGGATTTGTAGAAAGCCAGGCGATGAACATCTATTTCACCACTAATGAATCCATGAACAAAGCACGAGCAAGGTTTCCTGATGCTTAAATCCTTTAGGATAGCATGAGTAGAGAATGTTCTGATGTATAGACGTTTCCCAAGTTCACTGATGTTGATTCTGCCTCAGGGGAGAAAACTTTTTTGACACAATTGTCGTTTCTCATCGGAAATTTCAGTCGGTCTTACTTCTCTTTCTTCATTGAAAACTGACTGGCGGCTTCATCTAAGCTCTTCAATCCAGCTGTAAATTGTTGAAAATGCTAAGCAAAAGTCCTGGTAGTCCGAATGTAGCTGTGGAATGCTATTTTTATTCTCAGGAATTTGATGACACTGCAATATTCTAAACTTAGCGATATAATCTGTATAAAAATTGCAAAACTGCCCTGCTCTTTCACCTAAAAACATCACAAACACGGCAATGGTATCTATTTAGCCACTACGGTGACTGTTGTTTATAGTAACAACGCCACTATTGCCATTAATATTAATATCTTTGTCCAATGACTTATCTAACGCACCACGCATTACCCGAAAATGTAGCAATTTTATTGAATAAACAGGAAACTAAGTATTCTACATTTAGCTGTTTTAACTGTGTCTAAAACGTTTGGGTTATTACTACTGCTTTTGTATTTTGAGTTTTATCCAACAAAAAAACATATCTTGAACAATGCGATTATCTACAAAGTGAATTAATATTGCCAACTCTGATGTTATTTATATATGTTGATTCGTTGGGTAGTTACTCGAACTAACACAATCGTAAATCTGACTCCAATAGATTTAACTTAAGAAAAACGCGTAAAGGATTTTATGCAATTAAATAAATAAATAAATATGGTTTTAAATTTTTATTAAAACTAAATATATATATATATGTTACAAAAACGATAAATAAATATCCAAAAAACTGGATGCACATTGAAGTACAGAAATCGGTTATTCAAACCACCCTGAAGATTATTACTAAGTATCAAGGCTGGCCCTAAATGCGCCAACAGCCCGATATAGGTTT
>CAUHTR010002109.1:0-31399 GCA_959609185.1 Schmidtea polychroa
CATATGAAATACTTAATTTATTCATGTCATAATCGTCATTATGATTTGCTATTGGTCGGCTATTTCCCAAGGAATTAGATTTTTCGGCATAATTATTAAACATTTTTTTCTTTCAAATTTTTCTTTATCTCTGTACACTTTCTAGTGCATTTTTATATTGATAGAACAAATTCCAAATTTCAGACTGGCAAAAAAGAAAAAGTTCATAATTGATTTTTATAAGAAAATAAAAAAAATTAAATTTTGAGAATTACATAAATTTTTTTTTTGACAGTTTGCATTTTTACTCGAATATTTTCTGTTTATGGATAAGACAAAAAAAATCAATACATCAAAATTTGATTTGAAGTCAAAAAAAAAGTAAAAAGTTCATAATTCATTTTTACAAAAATAAAAAATTTAAATTTTGAGAATTGCATAAAAATTTTTGACATTTTGCATTTTTTATGGATAAGACATAATAAAAAAATGCATCAAAATTTAATTTGAAGTCAATTTCAAAAAGCACTCAGGTGTTAGTTTGGTCGGGTTTTCGTTGTGTGGTAGTTTCTCTCTTCTTCAATGTCGGGCGGCTTTGGATTAGAGATCTGATTATGAAAAAAAAAATAAAAAGAAAAAGAAATGATATTATAATATATAAATTTACTTTGATGCGGTGATTGATTTTCCTGGTCTCTTTGATTGTGGTTTCTCCTCAAGTTTTTCGGTTGTCTAAATTCTTAATAGTAATAATAATATTAAAATATGTCATAATGTTTAAATTTACTTTGATGCGGTGACGGATTTTCCGGGTCTCTTCTATTGTGGTTTCTCCTCAAGTTTTTCGGTTGTCAAAATTCTAAATAGTAATAATAATATTGAAAGTAATAATGAATAAATAAATAATAATAATAATAACAACTTACTGCATAAAATTTATTCAGATCGAGTGTTGTCTCGAGTAGTTGGTTTCTCTTTATGAGAAATTTTAAACGATTAATCATGGATTGTGATAACCGCCGACAATAAAAAACAAAGTCTGTTTTAATTTGACACCAACTCTGAATTGACAGGCCGAGTCATCTGGTTGATTACGACCCAAATAAAAGGAAAATTGTCTAAATGGGAAAATCCCAATATAATAGAACTTACCGATAATTGATTAAATAGAAAAAAAATAATAAACTAGATTAATTAATAAAAAACTTTTTTTTCACTAATTAAAGAAAAATAAATTAGATTTATTAATTATTGAAGAAAATTGAAGAAAAGAGAAATAAATAATAAATTAGATTTGTTTATCAATTGATTTTTTTTGTTTTTCATAAGATACTAATTAAAACATTTATTTTATAATAAAATCTTATTTCAGATAAAAATTAAATTTTACACACCAAAACATATATTTCGAGGACGAAAAAATTTTTTTGAGGGGGAGATATGTTGAGGTCTGTAAATTAAAATAAATTTAAATGGAATTTAGGTTGAAAATCTAAATAAAAAGTAAGTGAAGATTAAAGAGAGACAAATAAAAGCGTGATCATGCACAGAATTGATAGTACGATGGAAATGGTTAGGAAATGGCAAAAGCAGTTACGAAAGGCAAGAATCCAGAAATCCGAGAAAAATCAATAAATTGTAAAATCATCGAAATCGAATTGGGAAAACGGGACAGGTATAGATTAGCTATGGTCAACAAAATGATGATTAGGGATTTATCAGAAAATGGTTAGAAAGGGTCGAAAAGCATTCAAATGTGTAAAAACAGAAAACATTAATTAATTAATTAATTGGCTAATAGAAAACCCGAGCTAGTGGGAAACCCGAGACAATGGAGAACCCGAGAGATGAAGGAAACCCGAGCTAGGTAAACAAAAAGAAAAGTAAACAGAAGGAAGATTTAGGCCCATTAGCTTGACACAATGATTAATTGGAAAAGAGCAAGGAGAAGATAGTGCGTGCAAAAAGGCCGGACGGCCATTAATTATCTTTCTTGGTTAGACCATTATTGGTGACAGCCGAAGCAATTATGTGGAAGCAAATATCAAGTGAGAGATTGACTCGGCAATAACCATTTGTCTTCCTGATTTCGAAGAGTATATAGGGAATGGGAAAATCAGAGCAAATTGGCATTTTGCCTCAGCTTGGGTTAGAAGAAATCGAGCTTAGGAAAAGGTAAAAACGAAATTAGGAGATTAGGGAAAAAGAAGATATAGAATAAGAATTAAAAGTGTGAAAAAGGATCAAATCAAAGAGAAAAGGGAAAACGTTGGTCAAGAGAACCTAAGGAAATAAAAGGTGAATATTATCTTTATCAAAGCATCAACACCGAGCGGAGAATCGGTCAAACTCGAAGTTTGTACTATTTATTATTAATTGTGTATTATTGAGAGAAAATATATCTTGATTTCAATATACGTTGGGTCGTTTATTGTTTTGATTTTAAGGACACGAGGAGTCAGAGGTGACTGACTTAAATTAACTGAAAACCCAACATAATTATAAATTATTTTTAATTAATTTTCAGGGTTTTTTAGGAATTTTATGAGATTTATTTTTAAGTATTTTAGAATTATTTCGAAAAAATGTGAGTCAGATATATTTTTAATTATAATTAAATAAATCAATCACCAGAAATAATTATTTTTCTAAATCATTTTAAGAAAAATCGCCGAATATGAATAAAATGATTTTTACATTTTTGTAATTTTTTTTCTGAGCTCAATATGAGGGCTTCTTTCAGGAAATCAAATCTGGATTGAAAAGACATTGAACCAAATTCATCTGCTCTTGATATTTTCATCAAAAAAATATATTTTTAAAAATTTTCAGCGATCTTTTTTTTCTAAAAATTGTTTAAATAAAGTTATTATAGAAACGTATCTCAGTGCAGCATTTCTACGAATTAAAAGTTTGTATGTGTTTTTAGTATGTGTTGCGTTTGTGTGTAGTATTTAATTTTTCTTCCACTTTTCAGATTTCTATAGTATAAAATGTATCTCACTGAACTATAAATGAGAACATCATCGTAAAATCAAAATAAGTATGTATGTTTCCTAAATGTAAGATTATTGATTTTTTTGTTATATTATAGGAAACGGTTCTCAGTGGTGTTTGGTGTAGGACATTGGTTTAGCATACGAACATTCAATTAGCTAAAGTTTTTCATTTTTAAAAAAAATAATTATCAAAATGTTTGAAGATATTTCAGAAGCTTCTTCAGAATCGACTATTCCGTTTCAAGAATTTCATAGAAATGTGTTAGTTTTTCATTAAACTTTAGTTATTTTATAAAATCTATATAAAATAACCATTGCAAATAAAGAGAGAATAATTGAAGCTATGGAAGATGACCATGATTATTACGAATTAGGCCGTATTCTCGGAATTAAACGGAATACAATAACCAGCATTATTATGAAATATAGAAAGACTGGAATTTTATCCACAGGAACAAGAGGAGGCAATCGACCAACAATTGACACAACAATTATTGGTCAAGAATTACTGAACTATGTCGAAAGAAATTATTATTTGACATTAAATCAAATGAGATTGTTTTTATCTACAAATCAAAATGTAGAAATTTCAGCAAAGTCAATTTCCAGGTTCCTTAAAAATCAATTAGTAACTTTCAAAGGTACTAGGCCTTGTGTGGAAGAAAGAAATTTAGATAGAATATTGGATATTCGGCAGACATGTTACACGTCTGCTTGAAGAAAGTTGGAGGAGCAGTAAATATATTTATATAGATGAATGCACTTTCAATACATGGATAAAGAAGAGATTCGAAAGGGATCATACCTGTCATTTATAACCGAATTGACTGTGAAACTGAATGGCTCTATATTCATTTTGATACACGATAATGCATCCTTCCACAATATTGTATTATCTTGGAACAATCACATCGAAAAGTTGCCTCATTATCGTCCATTTTTGAACCCCATCGAAAGCGTCTTCTGCAAAGTTAACAATAGGGTAAAGACTAAAGTTTCCTTGGCTAATGGATTTAGGAGGATGACTTTCAATGACAGATTTATTGCAATATCCCAAGCAGTTATCGAGAAACTTAGCAAACCAGATTATAGTAATTTGAACATTTAATATAATCATATTAAAAGGTCTTCCCTAAATGCTTGAAGAAAAAGGATATTTTAGGTAAATTCTGAAAAATGTTATGTATATTTAAATAAATAAATAAATATCATACTTGATTATTCATTATTTTAACAAAAAAACTTAAAATATAAATAAAATCCAAAACAAAGCTAAATTGACATTCCTAAATGAATATCTCATTTATGATAATCAAATGCGCTTTGGTGTATTATGTAACGGCGTGGGGGGATATATGGTGAGGGTGGTAAGGGCAGGTTGTAAAATTAACCAAATTAACATTATTTACTTATCTAAAAACTGGCTCATAATAAGCGCCTAATCACCAAAATTAGCATGTAATCATACTATTGGCCACCATACATTAAAAAGGATATTAAAATATATTGAGACAAGAAAAATGAATTCATACGCAAGAAAAGTAAACACTATTTCCATAATAACAAATATAGTTGTAACATGAATAGTACTGAAATTTTAAAATTAAATTATGAAGATTTATATTTTGGCAAGTGTAAATATAGACAAGGAGGCTGAAAATATAAATGATTTTTAAATATTATAAACAAATATTATAAACAAATTCTCATTTGACAACTAAACAAAAAAAACCTGAAATCTGATCTCAATTAAAAAAATGGAAAAAGTTTATTGAAAAAGTTTAAAAATATATTAAATTAATATTTTTGGCCTATCACAGTATACGTAGGTGTCATTAGTGTTTTGAAATTTTCTTTTTTTATTTAACATTTTATTTTAATACAACCATGTCATCGAAAAGGAAGAATATCACAATTGAACGCAAGTTGCAAATCGTATCACGAGTAAAGAATGGAGAGTCACTATATTTTTTAGAAAAAGATACTGGTTACCAAAGAAATCAAATCAGGAAATGGGCACGTCTGGAGAATGATTTTCTTGGATTAATAAATAAAAGAAGCAAGAGTAGAGTTTTTGTTGGAGGTTCTAAGCCAAAATTTTGCAAATTGAAAATATTTTAGTGGACTGGTTTAGAAAACAGCGATCAAAAAACTTGTTGTTAATTATAATGAGCCTCGAAGACAAGCAAAATAATTTCAGAAAACATTCAAGACTCACCAGAAAATTTCGAGAAAAATAACTCACCAAAGGATAATTATACGGCTACTGAATTATTCAATAAAGTTCAAAATTATTTAACAGCCGTAAATATCAAAACAATTAACTTTCCCAAAAACTGTATTTACAATATGGATGAAACTCCATGTTATTTTGACATGTCTTATAATAAAACTTTGCATTTCCAAAGTGAAAAACAAATTGGGGGTTTGGATACTGGACATAATAAAAATCGTTTCACTGTTGTTCTGTGCATCTCAGCTGCGGGAAAATTGGTGCGCACTCTTATTATACTAAAAGGATTAAAAAAAATATCAAAAATTAATTTACCAAAAGACATCGATCTTTGTGTTAGCTTGGGTGGTTCGATGACCACAGATTTAGTGTTACGTTGGTTGAAACCATGTTTTCATAAAGAAAACAGTTTTTTGGTACTGAAAAGTTACTATTAATAATGGACTCTTATGGTTGCCATATAATTAATGATTGGCTTATAAATGGTAAAGAGGAATTTACAAATATGTTTGGAAATATGTTTGGAAAAAATATGAAAAAATATGTTTGGAAAAACTGAATAGCAGACTTCAAACTGTTTCTAAATCAGATGAATCAAATATTGCTGAAATCGAAACCGAACCAAATGATACAATTTGTCTGTTAGATACAGGAGCACGAGTTAATGTAATGTCTAAAGCAGTACTGGATAAATTGGACAAAGTCGAGATAATAAAAACAGATGAAATGCTAAGGTGTGCAAATGACAGTAAATTGGAGACTATAGGAAAATTTCAAATTGAGGTAAAGATAGGGAAGCTAACAAAAATAGTGACCTTTACCGTCGTACAAAACATTGTCCCAGATGTTATTGGGGGTATAGAATTACAGAAACAATTCGGTATTGAATTAAGATGGATTCAAGAAGGTGAAATGATATCTAACGAACGTATATGTGAAATTGATGCTAAATTTGGGAGGAATATTACAAATGAAGAAAGATTCCAAAATGCGATAGAGAAGTTGAAAGTAAAAGAAGATAAATTGCTTGTAGAAATTATCAAGAGAAATAAATGTGTTTTCATGGCTGACAAGTGGGATGTTGGATGCACTGATTTAATTCAACATAAAATTGAAACAAATGGCGGACCAATAATGATAAAGCCCAGAAGACAGCCTATAAACTTGGAAGAGAAAATAAACATGGCCATTAAAAATCTGGAGGATAATAATATTATAAGGAAGTGTAATTCACCTTGGAATACCCCTTTAGTGTGCGTTTGGAAAAAGGAAAAGAAGGATATCAGACTCTGTTTGGACTTTAGACAACTTAACAAAATTACTGAAAGACAAGCGTTCCCGATGCCTAACGTTGACGAGATCTTAGATGCTTTGCATGGTACTAGATATTTTAGTTCTATTGACCTTGGAAACGCATACTATCAGGTGAAGTTGGATAGAGATTCACAGGAGAAAACAGCTTTTTCAACGAAAGAGGGACAATTCTGTTTCAACCGAATGCCGTTTGGCATCGCGGCAGCACCAGGAACTTTTCAAGAGCTCATGACGAAGATATTAAAGGATTTATGGAAAGACGGGGTAATGGTTTATCTGGATGATATATTAATTTTTACTAACACAATTGAAGAACACTATAAACTGCTGGAAAGAGTATTGCAGAAAATCGCAGAAGCTAAACTAAGAATTAATCCTGAAAAATGTCAAATACTGAAAAGCGAAGTGAAATTCTTAGGCCATATTATAAATAGAGACGGCATCCAAACGGATCAGAGCAAAATTGAAGCTATTCAATCATTTCAAAGGCCGAAATGTGTGAAAAATTTAAGGAGTTTCTTGGGTATTTGCAACTATTATCGAAAATTTATTAAAGAATACGCAAAGAAGGCAAGAGCTTTAGAAAGTATATGTGGTAAAAATAGCGACAAAATAATATGGAATGAAAATTGTGAGCAGGCTTTTGAGAATATGAAGTTGGCATTAATAACCGCACCGATTTTGGTATTTCCTGATTTTAAGAAAGAATTTATACTGGATACGGATGCAAGTTTCGATACAATCGGCGCAGTCTTATCACAGAAGAATGACATGGGATATGAGCAAGTTATCGCTTATGGCTCACATGCGATGAATGACCACGAAAGAGGCTATTGTATTACAAGAAAGGAACTCCTGGCTATATATTATTTTTGTCGGCATTTCAATCACTATTTATATGGAAAAAGATTTACACTACGTACAGATCATAAAGCAATAACATTTATGCTAACCACGAAGAAGCCAATTACAGCTCAATTCCAGACCTGGATAAACTATTTAAGTAGCCTTGATATAAAAATGGAATTTAGAAAGGGTACACTACATACTAACGCAGACATGTTATCGAGGAAAACGTGTGGCACATGTGTACAATGTCTTATGGAACACGATAATCCTAAAATGGGAAGAATGAAAACCAGAATGTTAAATATAATGACTGAAGACAAAGGAGAGGAATGGCAAATGAATAGTGATGAAATAGAGGAAATTAAAAATGAAATAAAAACGCAAAAGAGTGGAAGGTTTATAATAGAGGATAATATTATTTATACCAAAGATAAAAGAATATGGATACCAGAGAGCAAAAGAAGAGAAATGATTAACAAAACACATCTATTACTGTGCCATGCTGGAGTTGACAAAGTTATCAAATACATACAAAACAATTTTGATATGAGAGATCTAATAAAGGAAGTAAAAACGACAATATCAAATTGCGAATCGTGTCAAAAAGCTAAAGTTGTAACTACAAAGAGGAAAGAGAAACCAAAAGTACTTGAAGCATCCGAACCCTTCGAGAAAATATATATGGACATATGTGGTCCAATGAAAGAAACATTTAACAGGAAAAGATACATTTGCGCAATAATCGACCATTACAGCAAATACATCTCGTTAACAGCTATAAATAAACAGGATGAAGAGACAATTGGGAAGATATTGTTAAACAACTGGATTCTAAAATTTGGGGCACCCAAAGAACTACATGAATTTTTGCGGGAAAACATTCGAAGCTAATAGCCTAAAGAATATAAGCAAAAATGCAGGGTTCGAGATAGTATATTCGAGTCCATATCATCATAATACGAATGGTATAATCGAAAGACAATTCCGGACAATAAGAGATTTTATTAATGCATCGCTGAAAGACGGAAATACAAAAGACTGGGCAGACCTTATCCCAGATATAGAATATACACTCAACGCAACCATTCAAAAAACAACGGGAGTAAGCCCAGCTGAAATTATTTTTGGTAGGAAAATTGATAGATCAAAATGGTATAATGATAGTAGAATCAACAGGAACGATATCGCATTGAAAATTGAAAGTAAAAGACAAAATGAGGAAACAACAACTGCAAGGAGGTTGGATATTGGAGACAAAGTGTTAATCAAACGAGAAATACGAAACAAGGATCAAGATAGATATGAAGGACCATACACTGTAACTAAACGAATACACGATCGCAGTTATATGCTGAGAGATAAAAGTGGGAAGTCTTTAATCAGGAATATTGAAAAGATTAAAGAATTTAAAGAAGGGGGATGAAAGGGTAGAATTCACGTTTAAGTTAAAACTGGATATTGCTAATAAACATTTAAATTGTATATATCAGATTACATAAATTTTTATATAAATATTTAAATTAATAAATTAAAGTAAGTTTAAAATATAAAAATAAATTAAAATATATTAAATATTAAAATAAATTAAACCAGCATTGAAATCAGCATCAAAATTAAAATAATAAAAAAGCCTCGAACAGATTGTTTGAATATTAAAAAAAAGCGCAGTTTGTGAATAAAATAAATTTAGTAATTTTATTTGTTTAATTTATTAATTATGGAGATTGAGAATGAATTCGACGTTGTTGCGGCTAACAATATATATGGAAATTTACAATTCATGAAATATTCATAATGATGCTTTTCTCTGTCCATTCATTCTCCTCTGATATTACTGCCATAATCTTCAACATAATGCAAATATAATATCTCTAATGTCTTTGTTAATCATGCCCATTTATTGCAAAGTCTTTGTTAATTATGCACTTGTATTGCAAATTTATTAGTAATAAAATTATATTATTTTTTTCATGCCCTGACATAATATTATTATTTATTATTATTATGATTATTTTATTTAACAATACCATATAGCAAATTTTTAGGCAATTTAGTGAAAAGTACATGGTTATTTTAAATATAGGAATTTCTTAAGTAAAATATTTCCAGATAAATTTACCAATTTAGTTAGAAATCCATGTTTTTGGTTGTACCATTTAATTAAAATATTCTTGGATTCATAACAATTTTTTGATTACGCAATTGTTCCCAACTCATTTTTTTGCTTTCAGGGATTTTTAGTCCAAATTTTTTTTAGACTATAGTGAGGGGGTCTCGATGGTACTGAGAATTTCAATACAAAAAGGTGGTGTTCAATAAAAAAGCATGGAATTTTCAGACTTTAATGAGGGGTCACCTTGGTCCTATGATTTTCAATAAAAAAAGGGTTTACACTAAAAAATCATGGTAAATTTTTGAATTAAGGTCCAAATTTTAAAATTAAGTAATCAATGGTCAAAATATTTAAATTAAAGTTAAATAAGTAAATTAAAGTAATAATTTTTAAATAAGTAAATTAAAGTAATAATTTTTAAATAAGTAAATTAAAGTAAATTAAAGTAAGATTTTTAAATTTATTAACAAAAAGTTGGAATAATAGTAGGTGTTTGAGAATTGAAATTTTTAATGAAAATTTTTATGAAATATTTTTTTAAGTTCATTTTTTTTATAGATTAATAATAATAATAATTATTGTAATAATAATAATAATAATAATAATAATAATAATAATAATAATAATAATAATAATAATAATAATAATAACAATATTATTATTATTTCAACCAAATACTATACTACACATAAAAATAACTAGACACACAACAAAACATATAAACATTAACTAAACACAAAAATAACTAGACACATAACAAACATAAAAATTTACCAAACAAATAAAAATAACAAATGTAAAGATATAAACTTTTATTTAATAAAATTAGTCTTCATCATACAAAATAACGTCATCGATATCGATATCATCTTCTCCAAAATCTTCTTCATTAAATTCTTCCTCATCTTCTCCAACAATTTCTCCAAAATTTAATTGACTTAATCTTACATGCCCATATGCAAGACTAGTATTTTTCCCCACCCAAACCCTTTTGTCATCTTTGTTAGTTAGTGCTATTTTTGTGTTTTTAATTGTAAAAATTTGATGATTTTTACTTGTTATTTTAGTCTGAGGAACCGAAAAAATCTGGTTAGTGTTATAACAATCCAGGTATGACTGATGTTTTATGTCACTACCTTTCAATGTTACACCTTTAGACTTTTTTGTTTCCTCATCACCCAACAAGCTATAACATTTAGGTCTAAGAAAAACCCATTCCTTATATTTAAGACCTTTATTCTCGTCTTTGAACTTTCCAATGACAGAATCATGGTTCTTACTATATAAGGAATGACAACTAATGTAATTGGAAGTATCTAATAAATTATCTCGAATCATTGCGGGTAAAAGAACCTCAAGTTTACAGTTAATTACTTCGAGGAAAAAAGAGTCTGTATCACCTGCAACGATATTAATTTTACAACTAAACTCATTGCGAAATGATTCTAAATCCTTATATTGTAATTCATACATTCTAAGTTTAGATAGATCAAGTACAGATTGACCAATGTAACTTGGTCTATCTAAACATATAGAATCTGAATTCAATAATGCTGCAATTAAATTATCGTCTATTTTAATAGATTTTTTAAAAGTCAGTTTTGAAGAATATTTTACTAATTTACCAGCAGTAGTACAAAGACGAAGATTCATTCTTCTCTTTAAATTTTCTACTGTTTTGCCGTATCAACTGTTATTTAACAATTTATAATAATTTTTATCTAAATTATTTATGCTTTTTGACCTTAATTCTGTATTGGTATCTATATATTTTTTAAAAATTAGAGATTGCTTAAATCTTACACCCCTATTTACACGTGTAACTTTAACACCAAGTTCCAAATATAATTTTAATAATCTCCAATGAATCACATAATTAGATTTTGGAAGATGAGTTAATAATAATTTTTCAACCTTAGACCCATCAGGTTTCATTTTTTCAGCAGCTACAGGGAAATCATCCAACTTATCATGAAGCTCAGAAGGAATTACAAGATCAACTTCAAGAGTGTATCCATAAGACAGAGATTCAAGATTTAAATTCCTACATTCATCCATTATTGAATCAAATCCATCAAGAACCCAACTAAATTCACCACAAGGTAATGGTTGACTTAAAGCCCAACCATAAAGATTATTAATATCTATATAAAGTAACTCGGTGTTTTCATCGGTTTTTACATAATGTTTATTTACAAAAGTAAGACCACCTCTTATTCCACCCTCATAAAAGCTAAACATTTCGTTTTCAGTTATCAGTTCAATCGGTTCATCTAAAGACATTAATGCAGAAGACCAAGACATACCAGGAATTCCGAAATAATTCAATGGTTCTAATCTATTGTGAGCAATAGATTTCAAACGAAACTGTTGAAAGAAATCAGCCAAAAGAAAACAATCGAGTTTTAAGTATATCATCATGTAGTCTAATAAAGTTACGCAATTAGTTTCAACCCAAATCTCCTGAGCTTTTTCATACTCAAGTTCAGTGACACCTTCCCAGATTGGTGGTAATTCATAAGTAGTTTGGAGAATATCTAAAGATGTAGCGAAATTATAAGGAAAGATTCCTTTTTCAGAAACTATAGTGCCAGTAAAAACAGAATTAGTTAAAGGCAAAGTATTCAGAGTTTTGACTGCTTTAGCTAATGAATCATTAACAAATTGATAAGAATCAATGAATCTTAAGCTAATTTTTCCTAAATGCGCAATCAAAGAAATAAATTTTTCAGTCGTTATTGGGATGCAACCTAAAGTCCAATTTTTAAATTTATTTAATCCATATTTAAGTATATGGTGCATATCGTATCCCTTCAAGTTGTGAAATACGATAGGCAAAATTTTATTTATTTTCCTATTTATGTTACATGTGCTACAAGCTGCACCCAAGTATTTCCCCGTAAAATGATCGTGATCTCTAACAGGATCGACGATACATTTCATATAAAGATAACAAACAGATGCACTAACAAATTGACGTTGTTCAATTTTTGTTAATTTCATCATAGGTTTCCTACCCATTTTATAATAAAAAGGAAGAACCTTATTTAATGCTATATCCTCTATAGCACTTAAAAAACTCTCGACGCAATCTAAACCTATGCACTGTTGATAAGACTTAGACCCATCAAAGTTATTTACAAGTAAAAGACCAGCAGATATTGGTATGTGTCGTTGGAAATGAACATTATCGGAAGGTAAAATAGCCTCAAAATCGGCATAAACTACAAAAGGAGGAGTTACTGTTTTCGACCAGTCAGTAAATGCAATAATTATTTTGAGGGAAGGTGTAAAGTGTTGTTCCTAATTGATTTCGTTTACATAATACTTCATGTTTGTCCAGTGCGTGTTTATACCTAAATCCGTTCAAACATCGCTGGCACCAAAATGAACGTTTTCGTGTAGGACAACTAGTGTTGATATGACAATTCATTAACCTATTTAAATTGCTTATAGCTACGTAATGGAACTTGTTTCCTCTATTTAATAATAATAAATTAATTATAGTTCCATTTAAAACTTTGGAACGATGTATAATATCAAAATGTGGATGTTTTAATACATAATTATCAGTTAATTGTTTGCTATTATCATATGAAAAAACGTTAATTATTAAGCCTGGATTTTTAGATTCAAATTTCCTAATGTCTTTTAATTTCATAGGTAATTCTAACGGGTCGTATACTAAGTCGGATAAATTATAACTAGATGTCCTATTTCTATTTTGTCTAACAACCTCATCATATTTTAAAATAGCTAAAATGCTATAAAAAAACATGAATCATCAGTGTTTTTTATATTAATTAAACAATTTTTATTTTTTAGATAAGTTAGCTTATTTTCAATCAAAACGGCTTTTGCTATCCATTCATAAATCAATCTACTATATCCTGGTTTCAACATTAAATACATGCAACTCCAAAAGTATTCATTCAGTGAATCGTTGTTTACCACTGTTTTTTTCTAAATACATTAAATAACTATATCTTCATCACTTATAGCCGCCGGTTCTCGATTTCACTTATATCCTCCCGACAAATATTTTTGAAATTGTATTAAATATTTTTATTAAAGTGATCATTTTTATGAAATTTATGAATTTTATGAAATAATTTTAAATAAATAAAATTAATATATATCCATGCCACTTCTCAGTATATTTTCATTAACCTTCCATAATCCAATAATGAATAATTCTAACACTTATTTTAACCCTTTTGAATTTTATTATTAATTTATCACAGAATAATAAATAATTTCCTCACTTTAATGAAGATTCTTACCACGTGAGAATAATATTGTTAATTTATCTCGGTGTTATTAAAATTATCTTTCGACTTTACGCTTCTTACCATTTTAGAATAAGATTTTTTATCAAAATTTGTGTTAATTTGACTGATTCAATTTGATGAAGTTATTGTTAATTCGTTTTATTATATATACTCTGAGTTTATCCGACAAGATATTTTCTCCCTCTATGGGTACTGTTCACAATTGGTACTGTTCGTAAGGGTACTGGTCGTAAAGGTACTGGCGTGTTTTAATGATTTTATTTAGGCAAATTTTTGGTTATTATTTAGCATTAAATTCATTGGTAATTTTTAGAGTTAGCGGGATTTTACTAACATTATTACTAACCTTTTTGTGAATAATTGAAAGAATATTTTAAAATTTAAGGTTTTAGTGTTAATTCTAAGACAAATTTAATTAAATTCTTGATAATTTGCTATATTTTATTGACTTGTTTTTAAATTTAATTTTAAATAAAAATTTTAAATAACCAATTCTGTGAATATAATTTTCTCTATTCTTTGGTAGATCATAATTAATGACAAGTGAAACTTGCTGGACATCGATTCCACGGCATAACAAATCAGTCGTGATCAGAATTCTGGTCGATCCACTTCTGAATTCATTCATTATTTGATCTCTCGACAATTGTTCCATTTCTCCATGTACCGAAGAAACTACAAAACCCTTACTTTTAAGATTTTCTGTTAAAGATATGACTTTGTTTTTGAAATTACAAAATATTACAGCTTGTGTGATTGTTAATGATTCATAGAGATCGGTCAAAGTATCAAATTTGTACTCTTCTTGACTAACGTTAATATAAAATTGTCGAATTCCTTCTAAAGTCAATTCTTCTTTCTTGACTAGAATTTTTACAGGATTTCTCATAAACTTTCTGTTACTGTGAGAACTTCATCGGGCATTGTTGCAGATAAAATGAACATTTGAGCATCCGCTTCGAGATAGGTTACACACTCACAAACATCTTCTTTGAAACCTCGACTCAACATTTCATCGGCTTCATCAAGTACAAACATTTTTATATATTCTGATTTGATGTGACCTCGTTTAAGCATATCCTTCACTCTTCCAGGAGTTCCAACTACAACATGCATTCCACTTTCTAATTTAGATATGTCATCTCTTACATTTCTTCCACCAATGCATGCGCAACATCTGGCTGACAAATAATCCCCGATTGTCATGATAACTTTATAAATTTGTTGGGCTAATTCTCGAGTTGGAGCTAAGATAATAGCTTGAGTTTTGTTTATAGTCGTGTCAATATTTTGCAAAACTGCTATGCTGAAGGTGGCAGTTTTTCCAGTTCCAGATTGAGCTTGTGCAATGACATCATTACCTTCGATAGCTGGAAGAATTGCTCTCTTTTGAATTGCCGATGGTTTTTCAAAACCATAAGCAAAAATTCCTCTCAAAAGATCTTCTTTTAAATTCAGATCTTCGAAAGACTCCACAATTTTATTGTAATTAGTTTCGATTTCTCCAATGTTTTGCATTTTGATTATGTTAGATTTATATAATTTATAAGAAAGAAATAAACGAACAAATTTATTTAATTATTTTCAATCAATGGTAAAAAATAAAATTTTACTGATTAAAAAAACTTTATTTTTTATTTAAAATCTATATATTCACTGATGTACTAATGATTTATTAAACTTTTAAAATATTCTAAATTAAGATTGCTTTTTAAATTTTCGGCAGTCTTTTGTGACATGTTTCTTTGATTTGGTCTTTGATACAATTGATGTGAAAATAATTTAGTGTAAAATTAAAAAAAATATTTTTATTTTTAAAATTATTTAAAAAAATGTATAAATACAATTTTTAAAATAAATAATTAAGTTTTGTATTTTTAATACTTTTATATAGTTTATATATAAAAAAACAATTTTAAAATTTAATAAAAATGAAAATTTATATATGTGAAAATAAATTAGTGTAAAATTAAAAAATATATTTTTATTTTTATAACCAATAATAAAGTTCTGTATTTTTATTACTTTTATATAGTTTGTCAAAAAATATAATTTTAAGATTTCATAAAAATGAAAAGTTAATTTTTTGTTCAAAATTAAATTTTATTAAAATTTTATTATTTAAATTTTATTAAAACTTCCATAACTATTAAATAATATGACATAATAAATAAACAATCTATTGTAATAATGATTTAATAATAATTTATAAAATTTTCTACTATAAGATTGACAAGGACTATCGTATAGTCAAAAATATTTTCATTAAATACATTATTCGCATCTAAAGATCAAATTATCATTTTATTGTTTTATTATTATTATTATTATTATTAATTATTATTATTATTATTATTATTATTACTGATGCACCTTTTCGAGGCATTCTATTCATTTTATTTCTTCGCATTGTCAATTCTCTCCTTGATCTCATTCCTATAATTACAAATATAATTATATTTTACTTTTGATTATTTTATTTCGCACTTAATTGACTGATCGATTTAGATTTGAAATAACTGTTAAAATATCGACAAATCACATACAGTTTGGACAACACTGAATTAAATTAATTAATAATAAAATAGTAAAAAAATTAAAAAAATTGTCTCCTTATAATATTTCTATTTGTTTTAATAAACCATGCAATTTAGTTAGGCAAACTATTTAAATAAAATAAATTTCTATAATAAAAATAATTTTTAAAATTTATTTTTTAAAAAGATCTTGATGATAATTATAACATAGAATATGCTTTATCTAATCGATTTCGAATGACCGTAACCTTTTCAATTATGTTAGCATCGGTAGAATTATTCTTTAAGAACTTATATTCTTTTTTGAATTTCATTTGCGTAGTATAAATGAATCTTTTCAATTTATATTTCGTTTCATCATCATTTTCATCATCATTTTCATCATCATTTCCATTAAGATTCTCATCATTATTACAAGAATCATTTTCCTCATGACATAAATTATCAAAATCACGTATCATATCAAATAAACATGCTCTAATATTTAAGGCTTTTTTAAATAAGATTTTGTGAATGGGTTCGTTATATTCTATATCCAAAAACCTTATCCCTTCAGATTCGAGACAAAATGTTATTAGCAGAACTAGTTCCATTTCCGTAAGATGTTTTATATCATATATTATAAAAAATTTTTCTATTAATTCATTGATAATAAAAATGCCAGATTGTAAAATATCATCAACAATGAACAGGCAAGCGTCACGTTCGGTGGCTTTAGACATTATAAGCTCGATTTCTTTTACTTCACTTTGTATCTGAATATTCTCAGTGGCAACTGAAGACAAAACCTGTTCATATTTAACAGCTGATTCCGGTAAGTAAAAATACATTCTTCTTGATATGAAATTGTTGAGATATTCAAAGAACATCTTCAACAACTGCTTAAATATCTCAAAGGAATATTTATTTTTTTCAATTATTATTTTTGACTTTTCTAATAAATGATGCATGAAACCAAACAGTTTTAATTGGTCTATTTGTTTACTTTTATACAATTCAAAATAATCATTAGCTATGACTAATACAGTGTCTAATTTGATAGTGAAATAACAGAAATTCCTCATCTGTTTATGCAGCTTGTAAAACAACAGCCGAAGGCTCGGAACAGAATTCAATTCACATTTACAGATATTTAGGGATATATTCTTTAGGATATCAAATAATTTTACAATTTTCAAATAATTAGATTCTGACGACTCACAAATCTTTTCATATTCTTCACTCAAAGTTCTCTGAATTTTACCAAATTTCTCTTCTGACGTTTCTTGACTAAGTAATTGGAAATATGATAAAAAATTCTGCTGTACAAATTCTGGAAAATGGCATAACAAATCATTAATATTTTTAACCGACTGTAATATTTGATTGAAGTTCTTAAAATCTATTAAACTTATTTCAATTTCTTTTGCTTCATCGAAAATCTTTATAGAAGAAACTTCTTTTCTATCTATTGGACATATTGAATGTTTTATCATCATCTCTTTGACACAATCGAAGCAAAATGAATGTCCACAATTCAGCAATTTTGCATTATTTATATCCTCAAGAGTGTAATAGCATACCAAACATTCCTCAAAGTTTTCCATTACGATTTCTAAATATTATTTCAATAAACATCACTAATTCAATGAGATAGTCAGTAATTTAAAGTTAATTCTCTTATCACTGATTGGTTAAAATAAATTATAAAAACACCGAAAATTTTGATGTTTTGTAAAATTAATTTTATAAAATGTAAAATTTTAGAATTGATTTTTCAAAGAATTTAAGATTAAAATTAAAATATCGTTTTAATTTCATTAACTAAATTTAAAAATTTTAAAGAGATATTTTCATAGATTTGTAATTTTTCATATTCATTATCAATTTTATTATTTTAATTATCGATATTCATAAAATAAACAATTTGTAAAAATTTTACAAAAAGATAAATGAAATAAATTAAAATACTTTTTATATGACAACAAATAATTATTAAATATAAAAAGTATTATGACCAAATCATATATTGATGAAACATATCATTAAAATATTTCATAAATTCAAATATAATCAGTATAGTTAATCCAACAGGTTTTAATTAATGTTATATTAATTAAAATGAACAAAAATACATTTATTGGTCAAAATTCATTTTTATTTTTAAACTAACTGATTTTTAAATTATTGATAAATTGACTTAAAATCTTTTTTAAAAATTTATATTTATATTTTCGTTCAAAGTTGTAATTTATCAAAAAATATTTATTAGAATTATTGTCAAATGCTCATTATTCGATTTTAATAAATTGTTGGTTTATTATTTAATTAAGTTGACTCTGATTTTGACTTCTCGGGCTCTTTATATTAATTGATCAAACGAAACCCGACACACGACTCCATCAAAATATTTACAATATTGTAATCACACTTTAAATCTGCACTTTTTGAAAATGATCTCAAGGTAAGAATCACAATAGAAAACTTTATTTATCTTTTAACTTTCACTTGTTTATTTGGTTATGACTTTAAGTTAGAGTCTGCTTCGCTCTCCTTGTTTGTTCTTCACTTCGATCTTCGTCCAACTGGTAATTGATTATTAGTTCCGTTCCTTTTTTATATGTTTCTCTCGTTTAAATAATTCAATTAACCAACATCAAAACAATTTCATAAAAGGTATTTTCAAAACACAAAAAAATTGTCTTTATGAGAACAGACTCTTTGTGTAATATTATTTTGAGAGGAGCTACTTAATTTATTTTGTCAATTATATCGCTCGGAGTCTCCACATGGCTAGGGTTTTCTACATAACTAAGGTTTCTCACATAAACAAAAAAACAATAAGATTATTCATTAATAATAAAGAAAACTGTATACATTCAACTGTATATAATTATAAAAAAACTAGATAATAGAAAAACTAGGAACATAGTCCGATACAAATTTATTAATTATTTTTTAAATTGTTATTTAATACTCATCTGAACCAATTCTAATAGCACCTCTGTATCAACTTCACTGGAAGTCTCGCTGACATATTCATCAACATCATCAGAGAAAGAACTCAGACTATCAGTTACATGTTCACCTACAGTTTCTAGATCCATTTCATTAGCTTCATCAACCCAGACCAGTTCGCAAATTGTATCATTTGGTTCGGTTTCGATTTCAGCAATATTTGATTCATCTGATTTAGAAACAGTTTGAAGTCTGCTATTCAGTTTTTCTAAACATATTTTTTCATATTTTTTCCAAACATATTTCCAAACATATTTGTAAATTCCTCTTTACCATTTATAAGCCAATCATTAATTATATGGCAACCATAAGAGTCCATTATTAATAGTAACTTTTCAGTACCAAAAAACTGTTTTCTTTATGAAAACATGGTTTCAACCAACGTAACACTAAATCTGTGGTCATCGAACCACCCAAGCTAACACAAAGATCGATGTCTTTTGGTAAATTAATTTTTGATATTTTTTTTAATCCTTTTAGTATAATAAGAGTGCGCACCAATTTTCCCGCAGCTGAGATGCACAGAACAACAGTGAAATGATTTTTATTATGTCCAGTATCCAAACCCCCAATTTGTTTTTCACTTTGGAAATGCAAAGTTTTATTATAAGACATGTCAAAATAACATGGAGTTTCATCCATATTGTAAATACAGTTTTTGGGAAAGTTAATTGTTTTGATATTTACGGCTGTTAAATAATTTTGAACTTTATTGAATAATTCAGTAGCCGTATAATTATCCTTTGGTGAGTTATTTTTCTCGAAATTTTCTGGTGAGTCTTGAATGTTTTCTGAAATTATTTTGCTTGTCTTCGAGGCTCATTATAATTAACAACAAGTTTTTTGATCGCTGTTTTCTAAACCAGTCCACTAAAATATTTTCAATTTGCAAAATTTTGGCTTAGAACCTCCAACAAAAACTCTACTCTTGCTTCTTTTATTTATTAATCCAAGAAAATCATTCTCCAGACGTGCCCATTTCCTGATTTGATTTCTTTGGTAACCAGTATCTTTTTCTAAAAAATATAGTGACTCTCCATTCTTTACTCGTGATACGATTTGCAACTTGCGTTCAATTGTGATATTCTTCCTTTTCGATGACATGGTTGTATTAAAATAAAATGTTAAATAAAAAAAGAAAATTTCAAAACACTAATGACACCTACGTATACTGTGATAGGCCAAAAATATTAATTTAATATATTTTTAAACTTTTTCAATAAACTTTTTCCATTTTTTTAATTGAGATCAGATTTCAGGTTTTTTTTGTTTAGTTGTCAAATGAGAATTTGTTTATAATATTTGTTTATAATATTTAAAAATCATTTATATTTTCAGCCTCCTTGTCTATATTTACACTTGCCAAAATATAAATCTTCATAATTTAATTTTAAAATTTCAGTACTATTCATGTTACAACTATATTTGTTATTATGGAAATAGTGTTTACTTTTCTTGCGTATGAATTCATTTTTCTTGTCTCAATATATTTTAATATCCTTTTTAATGTATGGTGGCCAATAGTATGATTACATGCTAATTTTGGTGATTAGGCGCTTATTATGAGCCAGTTTTTAGATAAGTAAATAATGTTAATTTGGTTAATTTTACAACCTGCCCTTACCACCCTCACCATATATCCCCCCACGCCGTTACATAATACACCAAAGCGCATTTGATTATCATAAATGAGATATTCATTTAGGAATGTCAATTTAGCTTTGTTTTGGATTTTATTTATATTTTAAGTTTTTTTGTTAAAATAATGAATAATCAAGTATGATATTTATTTATTTATTTAAATATACATAACATTTTTCAGAATTTACCTAAAATATCCTTTTTCTTCAAGCATTTAGGGAAGACCTTTTAATATGATTATATTAAATGTTCAAATTACTATAATCTGGTTTGCTAAGTTTCTCGATAACTGCTTGGGATATTGCAATAAATCTGTCATTGAAAGTCATCCTCCTAAATCCATTAGCCAAGGAAACTTTAGTCTTTACCCTATTGTTAACTTTGCTGAAGACGCTTTCGATGGGGTTCAAAAATGGACGATAATGAGGCAACTTTTCGATGTGATTGTTCCAAGATAATACAATATTGTGGAAGGATGCATTATCGTGTATCAAAATGAATATAGAGCCATTCAGTTTCACAGTCAATTCGGTTATAAATGACAGGTATGATCCCTTTCGAATCTCTTCTTTATCCATGTATTGAAAGTGCATTCATCTATATAAATATATTTACTGCTCCTCCAACTTTCTTCAAGCAGACGTGTAACATGTCTGCCGAATATCCAATATTCTATCTAAATTTCTTTCTTCCACACAAGGCCTAGTACCTTTGAAAGTTACTAATTGATTTTTAAGGAACCTGGAAATTGACTTTGCTGAAATTTCTACATTTTGATTTGTAGATAAAAACAATCTCATTTGATTTAATGTCAAATAATAATTTCTTTCGACATAGTTCAGTAATTCTTGACCAATAATTGTTGTGTCAATTGTTGGTCGATTGCCTCCTCTTGTTCCTGTGGATAAAATTCCAGTCTTTCTATATTTCATAATAATGCTGGTTATTGTATTCCGTTTAATTCCGAGAATACGGCCTAATTCGTAATAATCATGGTCATCTTCCATAGCTTCAATTATTCTCTCTTTATTTGCAATGGTTATTTTATATAGATTTTATAAAATAACTAAAGTTTAATGAAAAACTAACACATTTCTATGAAATTCTTGAAACGGAATAGTCGATTCTGAAGAAGCTTCTGAAATATCTTCAAACATTTTGATAATTATTTTTTTTAAAAATGAAAAACTTTAGCTAATTGAATGTTCGTATGCTAAACCAATGTCCTACACCAAACACCACTGAGAACCGTTTCCTATAATATAACAAAAAAATCAATAATCTTACATTTAGGAAACATACATACTTATTTTGATTTTACGATGATGTTCTCATTTATAGTTCAGTGAGATACATTTTATACTATAGAAATCTGAAAAGTGGAAGAAAAATTAAATACTACACACAAACGCAACACATACTAAAAACACATACAAACTTTTAATTCGTAGAAATGCTGCACTGAGATACGTTTCTATAATAACTTTATTTAAACAATTTTTAGAAAAAAAAAGATCGCTGAAAATTTTTAAAAATATATTTTTTTGATGAAAATATCAAGAGCAGATGAATTTGGTTCAATGTCTTTTCAATCCAGATTTGATTTCCTGAAAGAAGCCCTCATATTGAGCTCAGAAAAAAAATTACAAAAATGTAAAAATCATTTTATTCATATTCGGCGATTTTTCTTAAAATGATTTAGAAAAATAATTATTTCTGGTGATTGATTTATTTAATTATAATTAAAAATATATCTGACTCACATTTTTTCGAAATAATTCTAAAATACTTAAAAATAAATCTCATAAAATTCCTAAAAAACCCTGAAAATTAATTAAAAATAATTTATAATTATGTTGGGTTTTCAGTTAATTTAAGTCAGTCACCTCTGACTCCTCGTGTCCTTAAAATCAAAACAATAAACGACCCAACGTATATTGAAATCAAGATATATTTTCTCTCAATAATACACAATTAATAATAAATAGTACAAACTTCGAGTTTGACCGATTCTCCGCTCGGTGTTGATGCTTTGATAAAGATAATATTCACCTTTTATTTCCTTAGGTTCTCTTGACCAACGTTTTCCCTTTTCTCTTTGATTTGATCCTTTTTCACACTTTTAATTCTTATTCTATATCTTCTTTTTCCCTAATCTCCTAATTTCGTTTTTACCTTTTCCTAAGCTCGATTTCTTCTAACCCAAGCTGAGGCAAAATGCCAATTTGCTCTGATTTTCCCATTCCCTATATACTCTTCGAAATCAGGAAGACAAATGGTTATTGCCGAGTCAATCTCTCACTTGATATTTGCTTCCACATAATTGCTTCGGCTGTCACCAATAATGGTCTAACCAAGAAAGATAATTAATGGCCGTCCGGCCTTTTTGCACGCACTATCTTCTCCTTGCTCTTTTCCAATTAATCATTGTGTCAAGCTAATGGGCCTAAATCTTCCTTCTGTTTACTTTTCTTTTTGTTTACCTAGCTCGGGTTTCCTTCATCTCTCGGGTTCTCCATTGTCTCGGGTTTCCCACTAGCTCGGGTTTTCTATTAGCCAATTAATTAATTAATTAATGTTTTCTGTTTTTACACATTTGAATGCTTTTCGACCCTTTCTAACCATTTTCTGATAAATCCCTAATCATCATTTTGTTGACCATAGCTAATCTATACCTGTCCCGTTTTCCCAATTCGATTTCGATGATTTTACAATTTATTGATTTTTCTCGGATTTCTGGATTCTTGCCTTTCGTAACTGCTTTTGCCATTTCCTAACCATTTCCATCGTACTATCAATTCTGTGCATGATCACGCTTTTATTTGTCTCTCTTTAATCTTCACTTACTTTTTATTTAGATTTTCAACCTAAATTCCATTTAAATTTATTTTAATTTACAGACCTCAACATATCTCCCCCTCAAAAAAATTTTTTCGTCCTCGAAATATATGTTTTGGTGTGTAAAATTTAATTTTTATCTGAAATAAGATTTTATTATAAAATAAATGTTTTAATTAGTATCTTATGAAAAACAAAAAAAATCAATTGATAAACAAATCTAATTTATTATTTATTTCTCTTTTCTTCAATTTTCTTCAATAATTAATAAATCTAATTTATTTTTCTTTAATTAGTGAAAAAAAAAGTTTTTTATTAATTAATCTAGTTTATTATTTTTTTTCTATTTAATCAATTATCGGTAAGTTCTATTATATTGGGATTTTCCCATTTAGACAATTTTCCTTTTATTTGGGTCGTAATCAACCAGATGACTCGGTCTGTCAATTCAGAGTTGGTGTCAAATTAAAACAGACTTTGTTTTTTATTGTCGGCGGTTATCACAATCCATGATTAATCGTTTAAAATTTCTCATAAAAGAGAAACCAACTACTCGAGACAACACTCGATCTGAATAAATTTTATGCAGTAAGTTGTTATTATTATTATTATTTATTTATTCATTATTACTTTCAATATTATTATTACTATTTAGAATTTTGACAACCGAAAAACTTGAGGAGAAACCACAATAGAAGAGACCCGGAAAATCCGTCACCGCATCAAAGTAAATTTAAACATTATGACATATTTTAATATTATTATTACTATTAAGAATTTAGACAACCGAAAAACTTGAGGAGAAACCACAATCAAAGAGACCAGGAAAATCAATCACCGCATCAAAGTAAATTTATATATTATAATATCATTTCTTTTTCTTTTTATTTTTTTTTTCATAATCAGATCTCTAATCCAAAGCCGCCCGACATTGAAGAAGAGAGAAACTACCACACAACGAAAACCCGACCAAACTAACACCTGAGTGCTTTTTGAAATTGACTTCAAATTAAATTTTGATGCATTTTTTTATTATGTCTTATCCATAAAAAATGCAAAATGTCAAAAATTTTTATGCAATTCTCAAAATTTAAATTTTTTATTTTTGTAAAAATGAATTATGAACTTTTTACTTTTTTTTTGACTTCAAATCAAATTTTGATGTATTGATTTTTTTTGTCTTATCCATAAACAGAAAATATTCGAGTAAAAATGCAAACTGTCAAAAAAAAATTTATGTAATTCTCAAAATTTAATTTTTTTTATTTTCTTATAAAAATCAATTATGAACTTTTTCTTTTTTGCCAGTCTGAAATTTGGAATTTGTTCTATCAATATAAAAATGCACTAGAAAGTGTACAGAGATAAAGAAAAATTTGAAAGAAAAAAATGTTTAATAATTATGCCGAAAAATCTAATTACTTGGGAAATAGCCGACCAATAGCAAATCATAATGACGATTATGACATGAATAAATTAAGTATTTCATATGAATCAAATGAAGATAAGTAACCAGAAAATAATTTCAAAAATTTTAAATTAAATGCCCAAAAAAATTTACATCGTAAAAACAATATTACTTTACTATAAATACTGTTGCTGAAAAGTTAATGATGTATAATCGAATATGATTAAATTGGTAATTATCTATCCGTTGTCCTTCAAACACAAAAATGGAAGTATACATCTCAGAAAATCGTACCTAGTCATATTATGTGATAAACTCGTGATATTTGGCCTTGTTAATTCATCTCCATACAATCATTTTCCTTTATGATTACCTCTAGTCAAAATCTTTTGCTTATGTACCACTGATTTGGTAGTATAATGTAAGTACAGAAATTATGATTCCTAAAAATGAAATTTTTGAATATTTTTGAATTATCTCTATTGTATTACTCTCTCAATTTCAGTATACCTGCCGAACTTCCACTCGAAAATCCATTAAAACTACTCGATTATTGTCTCATGGATTCAAAGGTGATACTTTTAATTATTGCTATGATTCTCATTTTACGAATTCACTCAAATGTTTTTAAGTATATTCTGGTTTTTGGTTGAACTCCTTTTTACATATGCTGTTTTTGGTTCAGAAATTTTTATTATGAACATATTATTAATTTATAATAATTTATTTATTTCACCACTATTATTGCTATTAAAAGTTGCCATTCAATTTTCCCGCATAGCAACCGAACCTTTGCAATCGCTGTCGATAATATTGATAATATATCCTCAATTTCTCTCCAGATATTTCTGCTAATTTTTCCAATAAAAAGTTTATTACAAATTCTAAATATTAAATAATTTGATAATTAACTAATCATATTAACCTTTTTCTGTAGTCATTATTATTAATATTTTAAAACTATAGTGTATGTTTCGACCAGTCAGAGAGGGATTGCCTCTGACTGGCAGTTAGTTTGGTGTTTTTTGTATCGCGTCTGTGTGCGCGGTATGATTAGACCGAATTTTGTGAGTGTCCGCACACTAGACGCGAGAAGTAAGTTGTACTATATTTTTTATGGTAGTTTTGATATTAATTTGGATTTAGAAATTTGATTTTAATTCTGGTAATTCGGATTTATAGAGTTCGAGGAATCTTTTGTTTGAACTGGTGAATTGTGTGGGTTTTTTGAATTTGCGGATTTGAAAAATGTAATTGATTCGTTCTCTGCTGAAAGAGAAGTTGTTTAAAAGAGTATTTTTTATACCGAATTTGAATTTCGGCTTCAGTGAAATATGGAAGATAATGAATGTTTGATATGTATTTCAATGAGCAATATAGCGAAGGTAATATTTGAAAGTTATAGACAAGCGTTTTGTATCTGTTGCGCGAAGAGATGTCTTCTCAGCAGTCTAGCTTGTCCACGTGATCGTGGCTCAACAAGATCGTTGCAAATTATTAATGGAAAATTTCTAATTGACATTAATTCAATTTCTCAAATGTTTATTCGCCAAAGTGTTGAACAATTATCCAATGTTTCCAATTCAATCATGGCTCAATCTCAAGTTATTGGACTCGTTAAATGGTTTGATAAACAATGGTTGTGTAAAAATAGAGCGTGTGATACGATCAATTACAGAAAAATTCTTCTGATTTGTTTTAGACGAAAACAGTGTATATAATTGTTTATAGAATATCTTTGTTAAAGTTTTGCATTAATATAGAAAATAAGTTAAAAACAAATATACTAAATATACTAAAAATATACTAAAAACTAAATATATTTATTAAATACATCAACATTTATTAAAATATTTGTGAAAGTCTAGCAGACATAATTTTCCAAATTGGAGAATACACATCATTATTATCAACTTTATATCCTTGGATTGCAATTGTTATTTACCAAATTTCGTTTTCTTTGAAGCTGATTTCATCAAAGGAATCATAAAATCTTGCATATCGGTTGTTGAAAAATGCATGTTGATTACATGATAGATTCGTAGTCAACCGTTTGAAAACCTGGTCAGTAGATTTAATATCTATCATTGAAAGTGTGCCGGATAACAATTGAAATTGAGTAGGAACTAGCTTGATCGGTGACACCAATTTCATGTTGATTTCTTCTTTTAAAAAATACGTTTTATAGTTGTGGAACATTTGAACAGGTTGTACAAATTCTGGAACAACGTTTGGTTTTTCAGTGCTTGAAATTTTCTTTGTCATCGCGAATTATGATTAAAATGAAATGGTACAGGCGTTTTATACCTATGACTATTGTTTATAAACCAATCAAATTGCAGTATGCCTTTGTTTTAATTGCATTCAAAATGCATTGATGTTGCTTTGTCATATGTTATATATGTCATATTATTATTATTGCTTTTATTATTTTCAAACTATTATTATTATTATTATTATTATTATTATTATTATTATTATTATTATTATTATTATTATTATTATTATTATTATTATTAATTTATTTATATTTCTATTGCTATTTACTAAAAAAGATAAAACAAAAAATAGTTAAACATCAAATTTTATTTGGATAAAATTTGACAAAAATGATAATTACGAAGTGTCTTTACTAAAGACCATTCGACATATCTCTGGTAGCGGAAATCGCAACAGCTACATCCCAAAATGCAAGGGTATTCTGCTTCCACTTCCTTCATTGTTCTTCCAATCTTCACATCGAAAATCCAGATTCTGGTTTCATTGTAAATTAAATCTGGGATTATTGCAACATCTCGATCTTTGAGAATATCATACATTTACGGGTAATAAAAATACAATCTTTCCAGTATTATTGCATGATATTCATCTGTAAATAATAATAATATGATAAATACAATTAATATTAAAAAATTTAAATTTACCATAATGTTCATGTTCTTTCATGGCTGCTATAGCTGAACTTTGAATATTGTACATGGTTTAAAAATGATAACTAAACTCAAAACATTTTGTTATAAATAATCATCAGCCAATTAGATTTCAACCAATCAGAATCATGCATTTCAATTGCACTGAATTTGCAATGATAAATAATTAATTAAGTGATAATAAAAAATCTAAAAATTCTTTTCCTTCAATTATTGATTTAATTTCAGATATGATATTATCAACTATACATTTGTAATAAATATTTTTTATTCCAAGAATTACTATCTTACCACTAGCGAATATATTTACACACATAGGGTTATATTTTATATATCTCAAAGCTGGAAATAATTCTGGTTCGTAAAAGCATGGTATTAATTTAGCCAATTTATTTAAATTACAAGAAAAACCTATATCGGAAGTTACGGTTATCGATTGTATTTCTAAATCATAAACATTATATTCATTAGCTTTGATTATTTCCTTACACCCCATAATTCTACATTTACAAGTTTTGAAATATATTATTGGATATTTTTTACTTCTATTGATAAGTTGTTGTGGTTTCCCATTGGAAATACCATTTTTGATACATCAGCTTTTGCCCTGTAATTTATATTTAAAGCATTTTAATGAAATAATTATAAAAACTCTGTTATATATATATATAGTTATTTTAAAACGGAGTTCATTTAAATTATCAATATAAACAATAATTATATAGTTTAAATTTTAAAAATGGAATTACGAAATGATGCAGTATACCAAATCGTTGGTCCAAGTGGTAGCGGAAAAACATTATTTGTTTGTAAATTACTAAAATCAAATTTGTTCAAAACAAAATTCAACAATATTTATTGGCATAGGGGCGCCGACGAAGAACATGGATTGACGCAATCAAGTTTCTGTTAGTTGAAAAACATGAAAATAGTAAAGGGTTTTGATAAAAACTGGTAATGTCGTTTGAAGAAAGATGATGTCATCATTATCGATGATTTGTATCAAGAAGCCAATAAAGATAAGGATTTTATATCGTTTTAATTTCATTAACTAAATTTTAAAATTTTAAAGAGATATTTTCATAGTTTTGTAATTTTTTCATATTCATTATCAATTTTATTATTTTAATTATCTACTTTCATAAGACATAATTTGTAAAATTTTTACACAAAAGGTAAATGAAATAAATTAAAGTAATTTTTTATATGAAAACAAAAAATTATTAAATATAAAAAGTATTATGAGTAAATCATATATTGATGAAACATATCATTAAAATATTTCATGAATTCAAATATAATCAGTCGAGTTAGTCCATCAGGTTTTAATTAATGTTATATTAATTAAAAATAACAGAAATACATTTATTGGTCAAAATTCATTTTTCGTTCAAATTTATTTTAAAACTAACTGATTTTTAAATTATTGATAAATTTACTTAAATTTTTTTTAGAAATTTCTATTTATATTTTCGTTCAGAGTAGTAATTTAATTTATCAAAAAATATTTATTAGAATTATTGTCAAATGCTTGTTATTTGATTTTAATAAATTGTTGGTTTATTATTTAATTAAGTCGACTCTGATTTTGACTTCTCGTGCTCCTTATATTAATTGATCAAAGAAAACCCGACACACGAAATTCCTAAAAATTATGAAACATAATTTTAACAAATTTTACTAAAATTTAATAACATTAATTTACGTATTTTATTAATGAATGTAAACTTTAATTTTGTTTTAGATAAACTAACACTGGCTAATGCACGTCTGAAAGTCTACAAAGGAACCGTAAATGTAACTGATTGTCCTTTTTTAACGTAATTATACCAATAAATTATTTATTTTGTACAACTAATTTATTCGAAATTTTGTATTTCTTAAATTCAATTTTTTTACTCAAACATTGATTTTTTTTATAGTGACTTTTTCCATCGATGTTTAGGTTCACTGGGTCCATATTAACATTTCTGTAATTTTATTAATTTTGAAAGAATATTTCTACTTAGTTTGTTAAATCTTTGCACTTGAAATTTCATTTTCTACTGAATATCGTTGATAGGTTCTGAAAAATATTGACGCTAAACGAAAGAACACTATAGGGGGAGGCAAATTAATTAGAATCATCTGTTTCCAACAAAGTTTTTAATAAAAATTTTTGGCCAAGAGATAATATTTATTATTTCTATTCTTAAAAAAAGATGATAAATATTTATGGTAGGCTTATTTTTATTTTAAAACAAAGACAGAAATGACATAAAATAAATAACAATATAATTAATATCTATTCATAATAAAATTATCCATTCCAAGAAAATTTTCCCATAATTCCTATTGTTTGACAGTTTTAATTTCTTTGATTCCAACAAAAATGTTTTGAAAAATTCCTAATTAAAATTCCTAATTAAAATTCCTACGATGACATTTTATTTTGTTTTCATAATTAAATTATTTAAATATTATTTAATAAAACATCAATTAAATATATTTTTTATACTATGAATATTTTAGTGTAATGATTATAAGTTCTAAATTTTAACTTAATAGTAATTTTATATTTTATTATGACAATTGCGAACAATAATTAAAAAACTATAATTTCTTATATTTTATAACGTAAAATATAATAATTTATATAATAATTGTAGTGCCTTTGACTAGCACTTTTATTAATTTAATAATTGAACTAAAAATATATTATTAAATTAATTTAATTAAAATTAAAAATTAAAAACAATTGTTTAAACAATCTTTTACTTTCACTTTTTTACGAAAATCATTATCAAATTCAAACATGTCTAACGAAGTAACTGAAGTTGTCACTGAAGTCGAACAAGTTGAAGAAGTTGAAGAATCATCAAATGGAGTCAAAATCTATGGATCAAATATGTCAGAAATACAGGAAACAGAAACCTTCATCTTATTCACAATGATATTTCTGATGATGTTCAAGTTCTTCAACAATAAATTATTTGTTCAAGTTAATTGTATGTCTCTACAATAATTAAAAATATGTTTGAATACATTTTATCATTTTATTTCAATAATCATTTTATTTCAATGTTAATAATTAAATGTGCTTTAATTTTAAAGTTTGATAGACATTTGTTGATAACACTTTTAAAGATCTTTTTCAGTCATGTTAGTAAAAAAAAATACCTGATGGCATATCAAACAATTTTAGCTGAAAGTCATATCTTACATAATTAATATTGACGGTTTTAGTAAATGTGAAATATCTTTTTTCATTTTTTTTTCTATGCATATGT
>CAUHTR010002110.1:0-30663 GCA_959609185.1 Schmidtea polychroa
TTCAATATTAGCTATATTTCAATCAATATTTTCTACAAATATTTCACCACATTTACCATCAAATACCTAACTAGAGATGAAATATATTGATTGATTATAAATCTTCATCGATTCAGCCAATTATATAGCAATTATAACGTGATATATCTTTCAAAATCACAAATTTCAGTATATTTTACAATAATTTTCAAGTAGATTTCAAATATATCATCATGATAAAATTAGCTGGTTTCAACTTTAGATTTTCAATATTTAAAAGTTCATCAATATTCGTAGAAAATATATGAAAAAATTATTTAGTCAATATCATTACAAAGTTATCATAAAAATTAAATAATAATCACTTGATTATTGTAAAAACTCTAATTATTAACCTAACTGTCATTAAAAGTAATTTTTATTTAAAATTAAATTTAAAAACAAGTCAATAAAATATAGCAAATTATCAAGAAATTAATTAAATTTGTCTTAGAATTAACACTAAAACCTTAAATTTTAAAATATTCTTTCAATTATTCACAAAAAGGTTAGTAATAATGTTAGTAAAATCCCGCTAACTCTAAAAATTACCAATGAATTTAATGCTAAATAATAACCAAAAATTTGCCTAAATAAAATCATTAAAACACGCCAGTACCTTTACGACCAGTACCCTTACGAGCAGTACCAATTGTGAACAGTACCCATAGAGGGAGAAAATATCTTGTCGGATAAACTCAGAGTATATATAATAAAACGAATTAACAATAACTCCATCAAATTGAATCAGTCAAATTAACACAAATTTTGATAAAAAATCTTATTCTAAAATGGTAAGAAGCGTAAAGTCGAAAGATAATTTTAATAACACCGAGATAAATTAACAATATTATTCTCACGTGGTAAGAATCTTCATTAAAGTGAGGAAATTATTTATTATTCTGTGATAAATTAATAATAAAATTCAAAAGGGTTAAAATAAGTGTTAGAATTATTCATTATTGGATTATGGAAGGTTAATGAAAATATACTGAGAAGTGGCATGGATATATATTAATTTTATTTATTTAAAATTATTTCATAAAATTCATAAATTTCATAAAAATGATCACTTTAATAAAAATATTTAATACAATTTCAAAAATATTTGTCGGGAGGATATAAGTGAAATCGAGAACCGGCGGCTATAAGTGATGAAGATATATAAATAAAATTATTTCTATTATATGAGTTACTAACGAATTAAAATATTTTAATAATGTGATAAACTTTTATTTAATAAAGTATTTAATACCCAAATGATTATTTTATTACATAAGAAACCGTGAATGGTATTTGACTGAGTAATTATGATAAATTCATATTTTAAATTTTGATTAACTCCTTTAATATTAGCAATTTATTATTAAATTTACTATTTTACATTAAATATTTCAAAAACTAATATTCTAAAAGATAATTTAAGATACATTACTCTTTTCAATGAAAATGAGCATTCAAAGTTAAAAGGGACACACGAAAACTTACTCAAATATAACCGAAAGACATAAAAATTTTATCGGATGGATAAATCTTTCAATGATATTTTGCTAAATTACCTTTGTTAAATATTATTTTAAATGACTAAAAATGACAAAGTTAACCAATATTCTTAAATTATTTGCACAAAATATCCATGTTTTAGTAAGAGTTACTCAAAAATCTTAACCTATACGACCATGTATTTCTCACAAAGATATATTACACCCAATGATCATCTCATTAAATAAGAAAACAATTGTAACCCTATATTTCTAACTAATAAGCACTTTAATTGGTTAAATGATAACCAAATGATCATGAGTATGTAGTTAGGAGCTCCCCGCAACAATAGGGGAGGTTGCAAGGGTACTAGTCATGCTTATTATTATTGTTATACAATATGATGTTACTTAGACATTTGAAGGTTCAACCATGGTTACAATTTCTACATTTTGAAAACGCTAATTTGATTGGCTATCTCAATTTTTATAAATGTAAAAACAAAAGTAATTTAGTTATTAAGAAATTTATTTATTACTGATGATTTCTACAAGAATGAATATGAATGTGTAAATCACAAAACACATTTGGTAACTTTATTATTTTGTCTATATATATATATATATGTCATTTATAGCAAGGAAATCCTACTAGAAATAAGGAAAAATTAAGTCCAATCTATTCCGAAGATAAGCGTTCATTGAAATTTTTAACACAGTTTAAGATTTTATAAATAATCATGATACTTACACTGATAAGGAAATCATAAATATTTTAAAAATTTTCAAACATTCCTCTATTGAATATTTGATTGATTTATTTAATTATGATAAATGCATTTTGAAGTTATCTAGTTATTTAATGTATTTAGAAAAAAAACAGTTGTAAACAACGATTCACTGAATGAATACTTTTGGAGTTGCATGTATTTAATGTTGAAACCAGGATATAGTAGATTGATTTATGAATGGATAGCAAAAGCCGTTTTGATTGAAAATAAGCTAACTTATCTAAAAAATAAAAATTGTTTAATTAATATAAAAAACACTGATGATTCATGTTTTTTTTATAGCATTTTAGCTATTTTAAAATATGATGAGGTTGTTAGACAAAATAGAAATAGGACATCTAGTTATAATTTATCCGACTTAGTATACGACCCGTTAGAATTACCTATGAAATTAAAAGACATTAGGAAATTTGAATCTAAAAATCCAGGCTTAATAATTAACGTTTTTTCATATGATAATAGCAAACAATTAACTGATAATTATGTATTAAAACATCCACATTTTGATATTATACATCGTTCCAAAGTTTTAAATGGAACTATAATTAATTTATTATTATTAAATAGAGGAAACAAGTTCCATTACGTAGCTATAAGTAATTTAAATAGGTTAATGAATTGTCATATCAACACTAGTTGTCCTACACGAAAACGTTCATTTTGGTGCCAGCGATGTTTGAACGGATTTAGGTATAAACACGCACTGGACAAACATGAAGTATTATGTAAACGAAATCAATTAGGAACAACACTTTACACCTTCCCTCAAAATAAATTATTGCATTTACTGACTGGTCGAAAACAGTAACTCCTCCTTTTGTAGTTTATGCCGATTTTGAGGCTATTTTACCTTCCGATAATGTTCATTTCCAACGACACATACCAATATCTGCTGGTCTTTTACTTGTAAATAACTTTGATGGGTCTAAGTCTTATCAACAGTGCATAGGTTTAGATTGCGTCGAGAGTTTTTTAAGTGCTATAGAGGATATAGCATTAAATAAGGTTCTTCCTTTTTATTATAAAATGGGTAGGAAACCTATGATGAAATTAACAAAAATTGAACAACGTCAATTTGTTAGTGCATCTGTTTGTTATCTTTATATGAAATGTATCGTCGATCCTGTTAGAGATCACGATCATTTTACGGGGAAATACTTGGGTGCAGCTTGTAGCACATGTAACATAAATAGGAAAATAAATAAAATTTTGCCTATCGTATTTCACAACTTGAAGGGATACGATATGCACCATATACTTAAATATGGATTAAATAAATTTAAAAATTGGACTTTAGGTTGCATCCCAATAACGACTGAAAAATTTATAGCAAGGAAATCCTACTAGAAATAAGGAAAAATTAAGTCCAACCTATTCCGAAGATAAGCGTTCATTGAAATATTTTAACACAGTTGAAGATTTTATAAATAATCATGATACTTACACTGATAAGGAAATCATAAATATTTTAAAAATTTTCAAACATTCCTCTATTGAATATTTGATTGATTTATTTAATTATGATAAATGCATTTTAAAGTTATCTAGTTATTTAATGTATTTAGAAAAAAACAGTGGTAAACAACGATTCACTGAATGAATACTTTTGGAGTTGCTTGTATTTAATGTTGAAACCAGGATATAGTAGATTGATTTATGAATGGATAGCAAAAGCCGTTTTGATTGAAAATAAGCTAACGGAAAAAACTGAACGATGTTAAGAAAAGTTTCGGTTTTGTATTTACCGTGTGCTCACGTAATTGTTTGTTCTAAGTGTCACGAGAAGAATGTTCACAATTATCAAGCATGATCAACACTGATTAATGAATATCATACTATATACATGTAAGTTCTCAATACAAATCAATACAATATAAAACTCAAATGAATTATTACCATACATAATGACGGTACTATAATGTAGAAAATTTTCAAACATTGAATAGTATGAAATCATCTTGGTAATTAAATATATTGGGCGCAACTACCAAATGTTGATGATATGATGGATGGTTTGGTATTTATAATATTATTTTAGATTATTCAGAATGAAATATACCCATGAGTTCATCAAAATGGAAAAAGATCTTCGCAAAAACCATGAAGATGCTGGAAAAGCAGAAGAAACCCTAACCAATATTTTAAAGTTGCCATTATATGTTGCAGTAGTATTGGTTATTACTGTTTCGTAAATAAATGTTTAAATTGTTTTTATAAATTTATTGTTTTATTCTAATACTTTTTGATAAAAACATTCATTATTAATTCATTTTGTTTTAATATTTGTATTAATTTTTGAAATAGTGATATTTATATATGAAAGGGTAGAATTCACGTTTAAGTTAAAACTGGATATTGCTAATAAACATTTAAATTGTATATATCAGATTACATAAATTTTTATATAAATATTTAAATTAATAAATTAAAGTAAGTTTAAAATATAAAAATAAATTAAAATATAACAAATGTTAAAATATATTAAACCAGCATTGAAATCAGCATCAAAATTAAAATAATAAAAAAGCCTCGAACAGATTGTTTGAATATTAAAAAAAAGCGCAGTTTGTGAATAAAATAAATTTAGTAATTTTATTTGTTTAATTTATTAATTATGGAGATTGAGAATGAATTCGACGTTGTTGCGGCTAACATGGCGACCACGCCAACAAACCTATTGATTAGCAGGTTGCTACCAGAAAGATTCCACAGAGACGACGACCTGGAAGAATTCATCAAAGAATGCCAAAATATTTTTAATATTACGAAAACATCTGTCAAGATGCAGATGATTCTGGTTACCACACTGTTGGATAAACCATTATACGATGAATATGAAAAAGCAGAAGGAAAAACATTTGAAGAGAAGCTCAGATCAGCATTTTCGAGGCCAAAATCATTATTCGAAGACTTAAAGGAAGCTCTAAATTATGAACAAGGATCCGATTCAGCAGACCGCTTTATCGAAAAAGTAGAGAAATTAACCAAAAGATTACTGCGACATGAGTGGAACGAAGAAGAAATTAAAAAGTGCCTACTCATGAATGGGGCTCGAGAGAAAAAAGTTAAAAGGGAAATAGAAATGCAAGAACTAAAGACGTCAGAAGAAATTAAAAGCACAATTAGAAAAGTTGAGAAAGTGAATAAAGCTATAAACCATGTTAACTCCATCCGACCTATAACATATATGAAACCCGTCAAAACCTCCAGAGATGCCGTTCAAAGACCCGCACAGACAAATACGATGCCAATGTCAAAACCATTGGAAGCGACTAAGAACGTCGTTTGCTGGACATGCCAAAAATCAGGTCATTTAAGCCGAGAATGTACTATGAAGAGGAGGATTCAATGTTTTGGATGTGGATTATATGGACACGTACGCCGAGAATGTCCAAACATTCAGTGTAGGAGATGTCATCTACAAGGTCACAAAGAAACTGAATGCTATACAAACCTAGAAAGATTTAAGCCGAAAATGAATTATTACGGAAGAAATAATGCAGCACGCCGAAATAAAGGAGGCCGATTTCAACAGAACAATCAGTATAATAGAAGAGAGGTAGCAGCAATTGGAAATCAAGATGCAAACTATCAACTGAATTATTCAAGTGAAGCCGAAGAGAAATACGACGAAATGCAATACCCAAACGAGGAAGCTCAATCACAGGAGGCGATGATAGGAGCCATTTATTAGGTAATTTTGATTTTGATGAAAATGCTGGTTATAATAATGTAAATAATTTTTATTATGTAAATAATTTGAATAATGTAAATAATTTGAATAGTGTAGATAATTTTAATATTTTTAGTAAAGATTTATGTAATAATATGGATGATAATACTAATTTTAATGTTTATAAAAGTAGCAGTATAGATCATAGAAATGAAAAGAGCAAAATAATGTGTAGCGATGAAAGAACAGGAGAAAAAGTATATAGTTTCCTAAAAAAGTCATTTGATATGAATGAAGATAAGATTGAGTGGATTAATGAAATTTCCAATAGTATAAAGAACAAAGTGGAACAAAATATATTTACGAAAGACGAATGGAAAGGACCTCGTATGACTTATCATAAAATGCAAGGTAGACCAAGTATAACACTTGAAATTCAGGGGCGCGGAATTGAGTGTCTGTTAGATACAGGAGCACGATTTAATGTAATGTCTAAAGCAGTACTGGATAAATTGGACAAAGTCAAGATAATAAAAACAGATGAAATGCTAAGGTGTGCAAATGACAGTAAATTGGAGACTATAGGAAAAGTTCAAATTGAGGTAAAGATAGGGAAGCTAACAAAAATAGTGACCTTTACCGTCGTACAAAACATTGTCCCAGATGTTATTGGGGGTATAGAATTACAGAAACAATTCGGTATTGAATTAAGATGGATTCAAGAAGGTGAAATGATATCTAACGAACGTATATGTGAAATTGATGCTAAATTTGGGAGGAATATTACAAATGAAGAAAGATTCCAAAATGCGATAGAGAAGTTGAAAGTAAAAGAAGATAAATTGCTTGTAGAAATTATCAAGAGAAATAAATGTGTTTTCATGGCTGACAAGTGGGATGTTGGATGCACTGATTTAATTCAACATAAAATTGAAACAAATGGCGGACCAATAATGATAAAGCCCAGAAGACAGCCTATAAACTTGGAAGAGAAAATAAACATGGCCATTAAAAATCTGGAGGATAATAATATTATAAGGAAGTGTAATTCACCTTGGAATACCCCTTTAGTGTGCGTTTGGAAAAAGGAAAAGAAGGATATCAGACTCTGTTTGGACTTTAGACAACTTAACAAAATTACTGAAAGACAAGCGTTCCCGATGCCTAACGTTGACGAGATCTTAGATGCTTTGCATGGTACTAGATATTTTAGTTCTATTGACCTTGGAAACGCATACTATCAGGTGAAGTTGGATAGAGATTCACAGGAGAAAACAGCTTTTTCAACGAAAGAGGGACAATTCTGTTTCAACCGAATGCCGTTTGGCATCGCGGCAGCACCAGGAACTTTTCAAGAGCTCATGACGAAGATATTAAAGGATTTATGGAAAGACGGGGTAATGGTTTATCTGGATGATATATTAATTTTTACTAACACAATTGAAGAACACTATAAACTGCTGGAAAGAGTATTGCAGAAAATCGCAGAAGCTAAACTAAGAATTAATCCTGAAAAATGTCAAATACTGAAAAGCGAAGTGAAATTCTTAGGCCATATTATAAATAGAGACGGCATCCAAACGGATCAGAGCAAAATTGAAGCTATTCAATCATTTCAAAGGCCGAAATGTGTGAAAAATTTAAGGAGTTTCTTGGGTATTTGCAACTATTATCGAAAATTTATTAAAGAATACGCAAAGAAGGCAAGAGCTTTAGAAAGTATATGTGGTAAAAATAGCGACAAAATAATATGGAATGAAAATTGTGAGCAGGCTTTTGAGAATATGAAGTTGGCATTAATAACCGCACCGATTTTGGTATTTCCTGATTTTAAGAAAGAATTTATACTGGATACGGATGCAAGTTTCGATACAATCGGCGCAGTCTTATCACAGAAGAATGACATGGGATATGAGCAAGTTATCGCTTATGGCTCACATGCGATGAATGACCACGAAAGAGGCTATTGTATTACAAGAAAGGAACTCCTGGCTATATATTATTTTTGTCGGCATTTCAATCACTATTTATATGGAAAAAGATTTACACTACGTACAGATCATAAAGCAATAACATTTATGCTAACCACGAAGAAGCCAATTACAGCTCAATTCCAGACCTGGATAAACTATTTAAGTAGCCTTGATATAAAAATGGAATTTAGAAAGGGTACACTACATACTAACGCAGACATGTTATCGAGGAAAACGTGTGGCACATGTGTACAATGTCTTATGGAACACGATAATCCTAAAATGGGAAGAATGAAAACCAGAATGTTAAATATAATGACTGAAGACAAAGGAGAGGAATGGCAAATGAATAGTGATGAAATAGAGGAAATTAAAAATGAAATAAAAACGCAAAAGAGTGGAAGGTTTATAATAGAGGATAATATTATTTATACCAAAGATAAAAGAATATGGATACCAGAGAGCAAAAGAAGAGAAATGATTAACAAAACACATCTATTACTGTGCCATGCTGGAGTTGACAAAGTTATCAAATACATACAAAACAATTTTGATATGAGAGATCTAATAAAGGAAGTAAAAACGACAATATCAAATTGCGAATCGTGTCAAAAAGCTAAAGTTGTAACTACAAAGAGGAAAGAGAAACCAAAAGTACTTGAAGCATCCGAACCCTTCGAGAAAATATATATGGACATATGTGGTCCAATGAAAGAAACATTTAACAGGAAAAGATACATTTGCGCAATAATCGACCATTACAGCAAATACATCTCGTTAACAGCTATAAATAAACAGGATGAAGAGACAATTGGGAAGATATTGTTAAACAACTGGATTCTAAAATTTGGGGCACCCAAAGAACTACATGAATTTTTGCGGGAAAACATTCGAAGCTAATAGCCTAAAGAATATAAGCAAAAATGCAGGGTTCGAGATAGTATATTCGAGTCCATATCATCATAATACGAATGGTATAATCGAAAGACAATTCCGGACAATAAGAGATTTTATTAATGCATCGCTGAAAGACGGAAATACAAAAGACTGGGCAGACCTTATCCCAGATATAGAATATACACTCAACGCAACCATTCAAAAAAAACGGGAGTAAGCCCAGCTGAAATTATTTTTGGTAGGAAAATTGATAGATCAAAATGGTATAATGATAGTAGAATCAACAGGAACGATATCGCATTGAAAATTGAAAGTAAAAGACAAAATGAGGAAACAACAACTGCAAGGAGGTTGGATATTGGAGACAAAGTGTTAATCAAACGAGAAATACGAAACAAGGATCAAGATAGATATGAAGGACCATACACTGTAACTAAACGAATACACGATCGCAGTTATATGCTGAGAGATAAAAGTGGGAAGTCTTTAATCAGGAATATTGAAAAGATTAAAGAATTTAAAGAAGGGGGATGAAAGGGTAGAATTCACGTTTAAGTTAAAACTGGATATTGCTAATAAACATTTAAATTGTATATATCAGATTACATAAATTTTTATATAAATATTTAAATTAATAAATTAAAGTAAGTTTAAAATATAAAAATAAATTAAAATATATTAAATATTAAAATAAATTAAACCAGCATTGAAATCAGCATCAAAATTAAAATAATAAAAAAGCCTCGAACAGATTGTTTGAATATTAAAAAAAAGCGCAGTTTGTGAATAAAATAAATTTAGTAATTTTATTTGTTTAATTTATTAATTATGGAGATTGAGAATGAATTCGACGTTGTTGCGGCTAACAATATATATGGAAATTTACAATTCATGAAATATTCATAATGATGCTTTTCTCTGTCCATTCATTCTCCTCTGATATTACTGCCATAATCTTCAACATAATGCAAATATAATATCTCTAATGTCTTTGTTAATCATGCCCATTTATTGCAAAGTCTTTGTTAATTATGCACTTGTATTGCAAATTTATTAGTAATAAAATTATATTATTTTTTTCATGCCCTGACATAATATTATTATTTATTATTATTATGATTATTTTATTTAACAATACCATATAGCAAATTTTTAGGCAATTTAGTGAAAAGTACATGGTTATTTTAAATATAGGAATTTCTTAAGTAAAATATTTCCAGATAAATTTACCAATTTAGTTAGAAATCCATGTTTTTGGTTGTACCATTTAATTAAAATATTCTTGGATTCATAACAATTTTTTGATTACGCAATTGTTCCCAACTCATTTTTTTGCTTTAAGGGATTTTTAGTCCAAATTTTTTTTTAGACTATAGTGAGGGGGTCTCGATGGTACTGAGAATTTCAATACAAAAAGGTGGTGTTCAATAAAAAAGCATGGAATTTTCAGACTTTAATGAGGGGTCACCTTGGTCCTATGATTTTCAATAAAAAAAGGGTTTACACTAAAAAATCATGGTAAATTTTTGAATTAAGGTCCAAATTTTAAAATTAAGTAATCAATGGTCAAAATATTTAAATTAAAGTTAAATAAGTAAATTAAAGTAATAATTTTTAAATAAGTAAATTAAAGTAATAATTTTTAAATAAGTAAATTAAAGTAAATTAAAGTAAGATTTTTAAATTTATTAACAAAAAGTTGGAATAATAGTAGGTGTTTGAGAATTGAAATTTTTAATGAAAATTTTTATGAAATATTTTTTTAAGTTCATTTTTTTTATAGATTAATAATAATAATAATTATTGTAATAATAATAATAATAATAATAATAATAACAATATTATTATTATTTCAACCAAATACTATACTACACATAAAAATAACTAGACACACAACAAAACATATAAACATTAACTAAACACAAAAATAACTAGACACATAACAAACATAAAAATTTACCAAACAAATAAAAATAACAAATGTAAAGATATAAACTTTTATTTAATAAAATTAGTCTTCATCATACAAAATAACGTCATCGATATCGATATCATCTTCTCCAAAATCTTCTTCATTAAATTCTTCCTCATCTTCTCCAACAATTTCTCCAAAATTTAATTGACTTAATCTTACATGCCCATATGCAAGACTAGTATTTTTCCCCACCCAAACCCTTTTGTCATCTTTGTTAGTTAGTGCTATTTTTGTGTTTTTAATTGTAAAAATTTGATGATTTTTACTTGTTATTTTAGTCTGAGGAACCGAAAAAATCTGGTTAGTGTTATAACAATCCAGGTATGACTGATGTTTTATGTCACTACCTTTCAATGTTACACCTTTAGACTTTTTTGTTTCCTCATCACCCAACAAGCTATAACATTTAGGTCTAAGAAAAACCCATTCCTTATATTTAAGACCTTTATTCTCGTCTTTGAACTTTCCAATGACAGAATCATGGTTCTTACTATATAAGGAATGACAACTAATGTAATTGGAAGTATCTAATAAATTATCTCGAATCATTGCGGGTAAAAGAACCTCAAGTTTACAGTTAATTACTTCGAGGAAAAAAGAGTCTGTATCACCTGCAACGATATTAATTTTACAACTAAACTCATTGCGAAATGATTCTAAATCCTTATATTGTAATTCATACATTCTAAGTTTAGATAGATCAAGTACAGATTGACCAATGTAACTTGGTCTATCTAAACATATAGAATCTGAATTCAATAATGCTGCAATTAAATTATCGTCTATTTTAATAGATTTTTTAAAAGTCAGTTTTGAAGAATATTTTACTAATTTACCAGCAGTAGTACAAAGACGAAGATTCATTCTTCTCTTTAAATTTTCTACTGTTTTGCCGTATCAACTGTTATTTAACAATTTATAATAATTTTTATCTAAATTATTTATGCTTTTTGACCTTAATTCTGTATTGGTATCTATATATTTTTTAAAAATTAGAGATTGCTTAAATCTTACACCCCTATTTACACGTGTAACTTTAACACCAAGTTCCAAATATAATTTTAATAATCTCCAATGAATCACATAATTAGATTTTGGAAGATGAGTTAATAATAATTTTTCAACCTTAGACCCATCAGGTTTCATTTTTTCAGCAGCTACAGGGAAATCATCCAACTTATCATGAAGCTCAGAAGGAATTACAAGATCAACTTCAAGAGTGTATCCATAAGACAGAGATTCAAGATTTAAATTCCTACATTCATCCATTATTGAATCAAATCCATCAAGAACCCAACTAAATTCACCACAAGGTAATGGTTGACTTAAAGCCCAACCATAAAGATTATTAATATCTATATAAAGTAACTCGGTGTTTTCATCGGTTTTTACATAATGTTTATTTACAAAAGTAAGACCACCTCTTATTCCACCCTCATAAAAGCTAAACATTTCGTTTTCAGTTATCAGTTCAATCGGTTCATCTAAAGACATTAATGCAGAAGACCAAGACATACCAGGAATTCCGAAATAATTCAATGGTTCTAATCTATTGTGAGCAATAGATTTCAAACGAAACTGTTGAAAGAAATCAGCCAAAAGAAAACAATCGAGTTTTAAGTATATCATCATGTAGTCTAATAAAGTTACGCAATTAGTTTCAACCCAAATCTCCTGAGCTTTTTCATACTCAAGTTCAGTGACACCTTCCCAGATTGGTGGTAATTCATAAGTAGTTTGGAGAATATCTAAAGATGTAGCGAAATTATAAGGAAAGATTCCTTTTTCAGAAACTATAGTGCCAGTAAAAACAGAATTAGTTAAAGGCAAAGTATTCAGAGTTTTGACTGCTTTAGCTAATGAATCATTAACAAATTGATAAGAATCAATGAATCTTAAGCTAATTTTTCCTAAATGCGCAATCAAAGAAATAAATTTTTCAGTCGTTATTGGGATGCAACCTAAAGTCCAATTTTTAAATTTATTTAATCCATATTTAAGTATATGGTGCATATCGTATCCCTTCAAGTTGTGAAATACGATAGGCAAAATTTTATTTATTTTCCTATTTATGTTACATGTGCTACAAGCTGCACCCAAGTATTTCCCCGTAAAATGATCGTGATCTCTAACAGGATCGACGATACATTTCATATAAAGATAACAAACAGATGCACTAACAAATTGACGTTGTTCAATTTTTGTTAATTTCATCATAGGTTTCCTACCCATTTTATAATAAAAAGGAAGAACCTTATTTAATGCTATATCCTCTATAGCACTTAAAAAACTCTCGACGCAATCTAAACCTATGCACTGTTGATAAGACTTAGACCCATCAAAGTTATTTACAAGTAAAAGACCAGCAGATATTGGTATGTGTCGTTGGAAATGAACATTATCGGAAGGTAAAATAGCCTCAAAATCGGCATAAACTACAAAAGGAGGAGTTACTGTTTTCGACCAGTCAGTAAATGCAATAATTTATTTTGAGGGAAGGTGTAAAGTGTTGTTCCTAATTGATTTCGTTTACATAATACTTCATGTTTGTCCAGTGCGTGTTTATACCTAAATCCGTTCAAACATCGCTGGCACCAAAATGAACGTTTTCGTGTAGGACAACTAGTGTTGATATGACAATTCATTAACCTATTTAAATTGCTTATAGCTACGTAATGGAACTTGTTTCCTCTATTTAATAATAATAAATTAATTATAGTTCCATTTAAAACTTTGGAACGATGTATAATATCAAAATGTGGATGTTTTAATACATAATTATCAGTTAATTGTTTGCTATTATCATATGAAAAAACGTTAATTATTAAGCCTGGATTTTTAGATTCAAATTTCCTAATGTCTTTTAATTTCATAGGTAATTCTAACGGGTCGTATACTAAGTCGGATAAATTATAACTAGATGTCCTATTTCTATTTTGTCTAACAACCTCATCATATTTTAAAATAGCTAAAATGCTATAAAAAAACATGAATCATCAGTGTTTTTTATATTAATTAAACAATTTTTATTTTTTAGATAAGTTAGCTTATTTTCAATCAAAACTGCTTTTGCTATCCATTCATAAATCAATCTACTATATCCTGGTTTCAACATTAAATACATGCAACTCCAAAAGTATTCATTCAGTGAATCGTTGTTTACCACTGTTTTTTTCTAAATACATTAAATAACTAGATAACTTCAAAATGCATTTATCATAATTAAATAAATCAATCAAATATTCAATAGAAGAATGTTTGAAAATTTTTAAAATATTTATGATTTCCTTATCAGTGTAAGTATCATGATTATTTATAAAATCTTAAATTTAAAATATGAATTTATCATAATTACTCAGTCAAATACCATTCACGGTTTCTTATGTAATAAAATAATCATTTGGGTATTAAATACTTTATTAAATAAAAGTTTATCACATTATTAAAATATTTTAATTCGTTAGTAACTCATATAATAGAAATAATTTTATTTATATATCTTCATCACTTATAGCCGCCGGTTCTCGATTTCACTTATATCCTCCCGACAAATATTTTTGAAATTGTATTAAATATTTTTATTAAAGTGATCATTTTTATGAAATTTATGAATTTTATGAAATAATTTTAAATAAATAAAATTAATATATATCCATGCCACTTCTCAGTATATTTTCATTAACCTTCCATAATCCAATAATGAATAATTCTAACACTTATTTTAACCCTTTTGAATTTTATTATTAATTTATCACAGAATAATAAATAATTTCCTCACTTTAATGAAGATTCTTACCACCTGAGAATAATATTGTTAATTTATCTCGGTGTTATTAAAATTATCTTTCGACTTTACGCTTCTTACCATTTTAGAATAAGATTTTTTATCAAAATTTGTGTTAATTTGACTGATTCAATTTGATGGAGTTATTGTTAATTCGTTTTATTATATATACTCTGAGTTTATCCGACAAGATATTTTCTCCCTCTATGGGTACTGTTCACAATTGGTACTGCTCGTAAGGGTACTGGTCGTAAAGGTACTGGCGTGTTTTAATGATTTTATTTAGGCAAATTTTTGGTTATTATTTAGCATTAAATTCATTGGTAATTTTTAGAGTTAGCGGGATTTTACTAACATTATTACTAACCTTTTTGTGAATAATTGAAAGAATATTTTAAAATTTAAGGTTTTAGTGTTAGTTCTAAGAAAAATTTAATTAATTTCTTGATAATTTGCTATATTTTATTGACTTGTTTTTAAATTTAATTTTAAATAAAAATTACTTTTAATGACAGTTAGGTTAATAATTAGAGTTTTTACAATAATCAAGTGATTATTATTTAATTTTTATGATAACTTTGTAATGATATTGACTAAATAATTTTTTCATATATTTTCTACGAATATTGATGAACTTTTAAATATTGAAAATCTAAAGTTGAAACCAGCTAATTTTATCATGATGATATATTTGAAATCTACTTGAAAATTATTGTAAAATATACTGAAATTTGTGATTTTGAAAGATATATCACGTTATAATTGCTATATAATTGGCTGAATCGATGAAGATTTATAATCAATCAATATATTTCATCTCTAGTTAGGTATTTGATGGTAAATGTGGTGAAATATTTGTAGAAAATATTGATTGAAATTTAGCTAATATTGAAATATTAATTGCGGGTCGAATGTTTGACATGGATGAAGTATATGATTAAATATATAAAAAACAAATATAGCGTAATGCTCTACTTATCAATATTAAGTAACTAAAAATATTAAATTCAAAATATTTATTTCAACAAAATGTTTTATAAAAATTCAGCCAAATTCATGGGCATCTCGTCGATTTTGGTGTTGTAAAAGGTTTCAAGAGCTTGCATTTCAGAAATATCGTTATCTGTAACAAAATTTAAAGCAACTCCTTTCCTGCCAAATCGTCCACCACGACCAATTCTGTGAATATAATTTTCTCTATTCTTTGGTAGATCATAATTAATGACAAGTGAAACTTGCTGGACATCGATTCCACGGCATAACAAATCAGTCGTGATCAGAATTCTGGTCGATCCACTTCTGAATTCATTCATTATTTGATCTCTCGACAATTGTTCCATTTCTCCATGTACCGAAGAAACTACAAAACCCTTACTTTTAAGATTTTCTGTTAAAGATATGACTTTGTTTTTGAAATTACAAAATATTACAGCTTGTGTGATTGTTAATGATTCATAGAGATCGGTCAAAGTATCAAATTTGTACTCTTCTTGACTAACGTTAATATAAAATTGTCGAATTCCTTCTAAAGTCAATTCTTCTTTCTTGACTAGAATTTTTACAGGATTTCTCATAAAACTTTCTGTTACTGTGAGAACTTCATCGGGCATTGTTGCAGATAAAATGAACATTTGAGCATCCGCTTCGAGATAGGTTACACACTCACAAACATCTTCTTTGAAACCTCGACTCAACATTTCATCGGCTTCATCAAGTACAAACATTTTTATATATTCTGATTTGATGTGACCTCGTTTAAGCATATCCTTCACTCTTCCAGGAGTTCCAACTACAACATGCATTCCACTTTCTAATTTAGATATGTCATCTCTTACATTTCTTCCACCAATGCATGCACAACATCTGGCTGACAAATAATCCCCGATTGTCATGATAACTTTATAAATTTGTTGGGCTAATTCTCGAGTTGGAGCTAAGATAATAGCTTGAGTTTTGTTTATAGTCGTGTCAATATTTTGCAAAACTGCTATGCTGAAGGTGGCAGTTTTTCCAGTTCCAGATTGAGCTTGTGCAATGACATCATTACCTTCGATAGCTGGAAGAATTGCTCTCTTTTGAATTGCCGATGGTTTTTCAAAACCATAAGCAAAAATTCCTCTCAAAAGATCTTCTTTTAAATTCAGATCTTCGAAAGACTCCACAATTTTATTGTAATTAGTTTCGATTTCTCCAATGTTTTGCATTTTGATTATGTTAGATTTATATAATTTAGAAGAAAGAAATAAACGAACAAATTTATTTAATTATTTTCAATCAATGGTAAAAAATAAAATTTTACTGATTAAAAAAACTTTATTTTTTATTTAAAATCTATATATTCACTGATGTACTAATGATTTATTAAACTTTTAAAATATTCTAAATTAAGATTGCTTTTTAAATTTTCGGCAGTCTTTTGTGACATGTTTCTTTGATTTGGTCTTTGATACAATTGATGTGAAAATAATTTAGTGTAAAATTTAAAAAAATATTTTTATTTTTAAAATTATTTAAAAAAATGTATAAATACAATTTTTAAAATAAATAATTAAGTTTTGTATTTTTAATACTTTTATATAGTTTATATATAAAAAAACAATTTTAAAATTTCATAAAAATGAAGTTAATTTTTTGTTCAAAATTTAATATTATTCATTAAATTCTATGTAATTTTGTTAAAACGCCGGATTTAGACAATGATCGAATCTGATAATAATAATATACACCTAAACCTCAATTTTCGTCGTTATTTTGGACCGTAGAATGATGACGCAAATCAAAATCATTTATCGTATGTGTTTAAACCAATTTTTCATTAATTCATAATAATTTTAATTAATTGTTTTAATTATACATCTTTATAAATTTTGTACTACACCATTTTGAAGTATTATTAAATAAAGTATTTATCAGAAAAAGATTTAGTTAGAACACATATTAAGACCAGATTCTTATGTTGGTTCAATAAAGCCAGAAGAAAAAACATGGATTTTCGATTCTGAAAAAAACTGTATGATTGAAAAAAAATTACATATCATCCAGGCCTTTACAAAATCTATGACGAAATTTTTCTTAATACTTCGGATAATGAAATAGGAGATCGTAAAATGTCTTGCATTAGGATAGATATTAATTGGTTAGTAAATAGATATTATCGCCACTTATGTTTATTTTTAAATTTTGAGTTCAGGCCAAACTTGGTATATATGAGCTTACGGCAGCAATTTGGTACCCCCACTTATTACTCAATAATTAATCAGAATTTAACAAATATTTCCATTAATTATTTCCTTTTATTTCATTATTTTTAATTAATTAATTATTATAATTTTATTTCTTTATTAAGTTTTTTTTTATTTTGTTATTTAATTTATTTTAGTTTAAATTTAATATATTAATTCTTATATGTTATTCTTAATACTCTTTTTTACTAATTTACGAAAACTGAGAGAAAAATATTCAAAATATAAAAATATATTAGTCAAACTTGTTATACATTTAATTCTAAAAAACATCAATAAAACCAAATTTTTTAACAAAGATTTATTTAAATAACATCAGGTATATCTTCAACTGATTCTTTGAGTTGCGAGTATGATGGATCCGGATCGGATTATTGAACAGCAAATGAGTCACCGCCCATATGCATAACTTTTATTTTTCATCACCCAAACTCTTTTATCATCTGCATTGGTAAGTGCAGTTGTTTCATTTTTTATGGTGAATTGCTGGTGATTTTTGCTAGTTATTTTAGTTTGTGGTATAGAAAAAATTTAGTGTTATAACAATCCATGTACGACTGATATTTTATGTCTCTACCATTCAATGTTACTCCTTTAGCTTTTTTTATCTCGTCATCACCTAACAAACTATAACACTTTGGCCTAAAAAAAAATCCGCTCCTTATGGCTGGCAAAAGAACATCAAGCTTACAATTAATTACATCAAGGAAAAATGAATTAATTTTACACCAAGAGAAAGAAAAAGCTTGAGAAGTCTCCAATGAAGAACATAGTTCTTCTTGGTATGATTTGTAAGCATCAAAATTTCAACTTTAGAGCTAGATGGACACATCTTTACAGAAGCATCTGGAAAATCATCCTATTTGTCGTGAATTGAATCAGGAATTTCTAAAACAACCTACAACGTAATTCCAAATGGAAATACTTCCAAATCTGGAGATTCACAAAAATAAATTATTTTATTAAACTGAAAAGTCTCATCGAACTATATCTGAACTCAATACATCAACGTTAGAAAAAAAATAAATATGTTTATTTTTCTAGAAATAAATTTTTTGTTATTTTTTCATTTTAGAAATAAATTAGATTATCTTTATGTTTTTTATGATTGAACTGTTTTTGTATTTTTCTTTAAATATGTTTGTTATTCATATTTTATTATCAATAATGACTGAAAAAAACTGTTTATAATGGTTTTCGTTTTACACGGTATTTCTATACAAAAAATGGATTTTCGAGTTGCACGGTTTTATGAAGAACCAACCTTCTGTGTAAAACGGTGTCAAGCTAATGGGCCCAAATCTTCCTTCTGTTTACTTTTCTTTTTGTTTACCCAACTCGGGTTTCCTTCATCTCTTGGGTTCTCCATTGTCTCGGGTTTCCCACTAGCTCGGGTTTTCTATTAGCCAATTAATTAATTCATTGATGTTTTCTGTTTTTACACATTTGAATGCTTTTCGACCCTTTCTAACCATTTTCTGATAAATCCCTAATCATCATCTTGTTGACCATAGCTAATCTATACCTGTCCCGTTTTCCCAATTCGATTTCGATGATTTTACAATTTATTGATTTTTCTCGGATTTCTGGATTCTTGCCTTTCGTAACTGCTTTTGCCATTTCCTAACCATTTCCATCGTACAATCAATTCGGTGCATGATCACGCTTTTATTTGTCTCTCTTTAATCTTCACTTACTTTTTATTTAGATTTTCAACCTTAATTCCATTTAAATTTATTTTAATTTACAGACCTCAACATATCTCTCCCTCAAAAAAAATTTTTCGTCCTCGAAATATATGTTTTGGTGTGTAAAATTTAATTTTTATCTGAAATAAGATTTTATTATAAAATAAATGTTTTAATTAGTATCTTATGAAAAACAAAAAAAATCAATTGATAAACAAATCTAATTTATTATTTATTTCTCTTTTCTTCAATTTTCTTCAATAATTAATAAATCTAATTTATTTTTCTTTAATTAGTGAAAAAAAAAGTTTTTTATTAATTAATCTAGTTTATTATGTCTTATCCATAAAAAATGCAAAATGTCAAAAATTTTTATGCAATTCTCAAAATTTAAATTTTTTATTTTTGTAAAAATGAATTATGAACTTTTTACTTTTTTTTTGACTTCAAATCAAATTTTGATGTATTGATTTTTTTGTCTTATCCATAAACAGAAAATATTCGAGTAAAAATGCAAACTGTCAAAAAAAAAATTTATGTAATTCTCAAAATTTAATTTTTTTTATTTTCTTATAAAAATCAATTATGAACTTTTTCTTTTTTGCCAGTCTGAAATTTGGAATTTGTTCTATCAATATAAAAATGCACTAGAAAGTGTACAGAGATAAAGAAAAATTTGAAAGAAAAAAATGTTTAATAATTATGCCGAAAAATCTAATTCCTTGGGAAATAGCCGACCAATAGCAAATCATAATGACGATTATGACATGAATAAATTAAGTATTTCATATGAATCAAATGAAGATAAGTAACCAGAAAATAATTTCAAAAATTTTAAATTAAATGCCCAAAAAAATTTACATCGTAAAAACAATATTACTTTACTATAAATACTGTTGCTGAAAAGTTAATGATGTATAATCGAATATGATTAAATTGGTAATTATCTATCCGTTGTCCTTCAAACACAAAAATGGAAGTATACATCTCAGAAAATCGTATCTAGTCATATTATGTGATAAACTCGTGATATTTGGCCTTGTTAATTCATCTCCATACAATCATTTTCCTTTATGATTACCTCTAGTCAAAATCTTTTACTTATGTACCACTGATTTGGTAGTATAATGTAAGTACAGAAATTAAGAGTCCTAAAAATGAAATTTTTGAATATTTTTGAATTATCTCTATTGTATTACTCTCTCAATTTCAGTATACCTGCCGAACTTCCACTCGAAAATCCATTAAAACTACTCGATTATTGTCTCATGGATTCAAAGGTGATACTTTTAATTATTGCTATGATTCTCATTTTACGAATTCACTCAAATGTTTTTAAGTATATTCTGGTTTTTGGTTGAACTCCTTTTTACATATGCTGTTTTTGGTTCAGAAATTTTTATTATGAACATATTATTAATTTATAATAATTTATTTATTTCACCACTATTATTGCTATTAAAAGTTGCCATTCAATTTTCCCGCATAGCAACCGAACCTTTGCAATCGCTGTCGATAATATTGATAATATATCCTCAATTTCTCTCCAGATATTTCTGCTAATTTTTCCAATAAAAAGTTTATTACAAATTCTAAATATTAAATAATTTGATAATTAACTAATCATATTAACCTTTTTCTGTAGTCATTATTATTAATATTTTAAAACTATAGTGTATGTTTCGACCAGTCAGAGAGGGATTGCCTCTGACTGGCAGTTAGTTTGGTGTTTTTTGTATCGCGTCTGTGTGCGCGGTATGATTAGACCGAATTTTGTGAGTGTCCGCACATAGACGCGAGAAGTAAGTTGTACTATATTTTTTATGGTAGTTTTGATATTAATTTGGATTTAGAAATTTGATTTTAATTCTGGTAATTCGGATTTATAGAGTTCGAGGAATCTTTTGTTTGAACTGGTGAATTGTGTGGGTTTTTTGAATTTGCGGATTTGAAAAATGTAATTGATTCGTTCTCTGCTGAAAGAGAAGTTGTTTAAAAGAGTATTTTTTATACCGAATTTGAATTTCGGCTTCAGTGAAATATGGAAGATAATGAATGTTTGATATGTATTTCAATGAGCAATATAGCGAAGGTAATATTTGAAAGTTATAGACAAGCGTTTTGTATCTGTTGCGCGAAGAGATGTCTTCTCAGCAGTCTAGCTTGTCCACGTGATCGTGGCTCAACAAGATCGTTGCAAATTATTAATGGAAAATTTCTAATTGACATTAATTCAATTTCTCAAATGTTTATTCGCCAAAGTGTTGAACAATTATCCAATGTTTCCAATTCAATCATGGCTCAATCTCAAGTTGTTGGACACGTTAAATGGTTTGATAAACAATGGTTGTGTAAAAATAGAGCGTGTGATACGATCAATTACAGAAAAATTCTTCTGATTTGTTTTAGACGAAAACAGTGTATATAATTGTTTATAGAATATCTTTGTTAAAGTTTTGCATTAATATAGAAAATAAGTTAAAAACAAATATACTAAATATACTAAAAATATACTAAAAACTAAATATATTTATTAAATACATCAACATTTATTAAAATATTTGTGAAAGTGTAGCAGACATAATTTTCCAAATTGGAGAATACACATCATTATTATCAACTTTATATCCTTGGATTGCAATTGTTATTTACCAAATTTCGTTTTCTTTGAAGCTGATTTCATCAAAGAAATCATAAAATCTTGGATATCGGTTGTTGAAAAATGCATGTTGATTACATGATAGATTCGTAGTCAACCGTTTGAAAACCTGGTCAGTAGATTTAATATCTATCATTGAAAGTGTGCCGGATAACAATTGAAATTGAGTAGGAACTAGCTTGATCGGTAACACCAATTTCATGTTGATTTCTTCTTTTAAAAAATACGTTTTATAGTTGTGGAACATTTGAACAGGTTGTACAAATTCTGGAACAACGTTTGGTTTTTCAGTGCTTGAAATTTTCTTTGTCATCGCGAATTATGATTAAAATGAAATGGTACAGGCGTTTTATACCTATGACTATTGTTTATAAACCAATCAAATTGCAGTATGCCTTTGTTTTAATTGCATTCAAAATGCATTGATGTTGCTTTGTCATATGTTATATATGTCATATTATTATTATTGCTTTTATTATTTTCAAACTATTATTATTATTATTATTATTATTATTATTATTATTAATTTTATTTATATTTCTATTGCTATTTACTAAAAAAGATAAAACAAAAAATAGTTAAACATCAAATTTTATTTGGATAAAATTTGACAAAAATGATAATTACGAAGTGTCTTTACTAAAGACCATACGACATATCTCTGGTAGCGGAAATCGCAACAGCTACATCCCAAAATGCAAGGGTATTCTGCTTCCACTTCCTTCATTGTTCTTCCAATCATCACATCGAAAATCCAGATTCTGGTTTCATTGTAAATTAAATCTGGGATTATTGCAACATCTCGATCTTTGAGAATATCATACATTTGCGGGTAATAAAAATACAATCTTTCCAGTATTATTGCATGATATTCATCTGTAAATAATAATAATATGATAAATACAATTAATATTAAAAAATTTAAATTTACCATAATGTTCATGTTCTTTCATGGCTGCTATAGCTGAACTTTGAATATTGTACATGGTTTAAAAATGATAACTAAACCCAAAACATTTTGTTATAAATAATCATCAGCCAATTAGATTTCAACCAATCAGAATCATGCATTTCAATTGCACTGAATTTGCAATGATAAATAATTAATTAAGTGATAATATAAAATCTAAAAATTCTTTTCCTTCAATTATTGATTTAATTTCAGATATGATATTATCAACTATACATTTGTAATAAATATTTTTTATTCCAAGAATTACTATCTTACCACTAGCGAATATATTTACACACATAGGGTTATATTTTATATATCTCAAAGCTGGAAATAATTCTGGTTCGTAAAAGCATGGTATTAATTTAGCCAATTTATTTAAATTACAAGAAAAACCTATATCGGAAGTTACGGTTATCGATTGTATTTCTAAATCATAAACATTATATTCATTAGCTTTGATTATTTCCTTACACCCCATAATTCTACATTTACAAGTTTTGAAATATATTATTGGATATTTTTTACTTCTATTGATAAGTTGTTGTGGTTTCCCATTGGAAATACCATTTTTGATACATCAGCTTTTGCCCTGTAATTTATATTTGAAAGCATTTTAATGAAATAATTATAAAAACTCTGATATATATATATATATATATATATATATATATATATATATATATATATATATATATATATATATATATATATATATAGTTATTTTAAAACGGAGTTCATTTAAATTATCAATATAAACAATAATTATATAGTTTAAATTTTAAAAATGGAATTACGAAATGATGCAGTATACCAAATCGTTGGTCCAAGTGGTAGCGGAAAAACATTATTTGTTTGTAAATTACTAAAATCAAAGTTGTTCAAAGCAAAATTCAACAATATTTATTGGCATAGGGGCGCCGACGAAGAACATGGATTGACGCAATCAAGTTTCTGTTAGTTGAAAAACATGAAAATAGTAAAGGGTTTTGATAAAAACTGGTAATGTCGTTTGAAGAAAGATGATGTCATCATTATCGATGATTTGTATCAAGAAGCCAATAAAGATAAGGACTTTATATCGTTTTAATTTCATTAACTAAATTTTAAAATTTTAAAGAGATATTTTCATAGTTTTGTAATTTTTTCATATTCATTATCAATTTTATTATTTTAATTATCTACTTTCATAAGACATAATTTGTAAAATTTTTACACAAAAGGTAAATGAAATAAATTAAAGTAATTTTTTATATGAAAACAAAAAATTATTAAATATAAAAAGTATTATGAGTAAATCATATATTGATGAAACATATCATTAAAATATTTCATGAATTCAAATATAATCAGTCGAGTTAGTCCATCAGGCTTTAATTAATGTTATATTAATTAAAAATAACAGAAATACATTTATTGGTCAAAATTCATTTTTCGTTCAAATTTATTTTAAAACTAACTGATTTTTAAATTATTGATAAATTTACTTAAATTTTTTTTAGAAATTTCTATTTATATTTTCGTTCAGAGTAGTAATTTAATTTATCAAAAAATATTTATTAGAATTATTGTCAAATGCTTGTTATTTGATTTTAATAAATTTTTGGTTTATTATTTAATTAATTATTATTATTTAAATTTAATATTATTTAATTTAATATTGTTAATTTATCTCGGTGTTATTAAAATTAACTTTCGACTTTACGCTTCTTACCATTTTAGAATAAGATTTTTTATCAAAATTTGTGTTAATTTGACTGATTCAATTTGATGGAGTTATTGTTAATTCGTTTTATTATATATACTCTGAGTTTATCCGACAAGATATTTTCTCCCTCTATGGGTACTGTTCACAATTGGTACTGCTCGTAAGGGTACTGGTCGTAAAGGTACTGGCGTGTTTTAATGATTTTATTTAGGCAAATTTTTGGTTATTATTTAGCATTAAATTCATTGGTAATTTTTAGAGTTAGCGGGATTTTACTAACATTATTACTAACCTTTTTGTGAATAATTGAAAGAATATTTTAAAATTTAAGGTTTTAGTGTTAATTCTAAGACAAATTTAATTAATTTCTTGATAATTTGCTATATTTTATTGACTTGTTTTTAAATTTAATTTTAAATAAAAATTACTTTTAATGACAGTTAGGTTAATAATTAGAGTTTTTACAATAATCAAGTGATTATTATGTAATTTTTATGATGACTTTGTAATGATATTGACTAAATAATTTTTTCATATATTTTCTACGAATATTGATGAACTTTTAAATATTGAAATCTAAAGTTGAAACCAGCTAATTTTATCATGATGATATATTTGAAATCTACTTGAAAATTATTGTAAAATATGCTGAAATTTGTGATTTTGAAAGATATATCACGTTATAATTGCTATATAATTGGCTGAATCGATGAAGATTTATGATCAATCAATATATTTCATCTCTAGTTAGGTATTTGATGGTAAATGTGGTGAAATATTTGTAGAAAATATTGACTGAAATTTAGCTAATATTGAAATATTAATTGCGGGTCGAATGTTTGACATGGATGAAGTATATGATTAAATATATAAAAAACAAATATAGCGTAATGCTCTACTTATCAATATTAAGTAACTAAAAATATTAAATTCAAATATTTATTTCAACAAAATGTTTTATAAAAATTCAGCCAAATTCATGGGCATCTCGTCGATTTTGGTGTTGTAAAATGTTTCAAGAGCTTGCATTTCAGAAATATCGTTATCTGTAACAAAATTTAAAGCAACTCCTTTCCTGCCAAATCGTCCACCACGACCAATTCTGTGAATATAATTTTCTCTATTCTTTGGTAGATCATAATTAATGACAAGTGAAACTTGCTGGACATCGATTCCACGGCATAACAAATCAGTCGTGATCAGAATTCTGGTCGATCCACTTCTGAATTCATTCATTATTTGATCTCTCGACAATTGTTCCATTTCTCCATGTACCGAAGAAACTACAAAACCCTTACTTTTAAGATTTTCTGTTAAAGATATGACTTTGTTTTTGAAATTACAAAATATTACAGCTTGTGTGATTGTTAATGATTCATAGAGATCGGTCAAAGTATCAAATTTGTACTCTTCTTGACTAACGTTAATATAAAATTGTCGAATTCCTTCTAAAGTCAATTCTTCTTTCTTGACTAGAATTTTTACAGGATTTCTCATAAAACTTTCTGTTACTGTGAGAACTTCATCGGGCATTGTTGCAGATAAAATGAACATTTGAGCATCCGCTTCGAGATAGGTTACACACTCACAAACATCTTCTTTGAAACCTCGACTCAACATTTCATCGGCTTCATCAAGTACAAACATTTTTATATATTCTGATTTGATGTGACCTCGTTTAAGCATATCCTTCACTCTTCCAGGAGTTCCAACTACAACATGCATTCCACTTTCTAATTTAGATATGTCATCTCTTACATTTCTTCCACCAATGCATGCACAACATCTGGCTGACAAATAATCCCCGATTGTCATGATAACTTTATAAATTTGTTGGGCTAATTCTCGAGTTGGAGCTAAGATAATAGCTTGAGTTTTGTTTATAGTCGTGTCAATATTTTGCAAAACTGCTATGCTGAAGGTGGCAGTTTTTCCAGTTCCAGATTGAGCTTGTGCAATGACATCATTACCTTCGATAGCTGGAAGAATTGCTCTCTTTTGAATTGCCGATGGTTTTTCAAAACCATAAGCAAAAATTCCTCTCAAAAGATCTTCTTTTAAATTCAGATCTTCGAAAGACTCCACAATTTTATTGTAATTAGTTTCGATTTCTCCAATGTTTTGCATTTTGATTATGTTAGATTTATATAATTTATAAGAAAGAAATAAACGAACAAATTTATTTAATTATTTTCAATCAATGGTAAAAAATAAAATTTTACTGATTAAAAAAACTTTATTTTTTATTTAAAATCTATATATTCACTGATGTACTAATGATTTATTAAACTTTTAAAATATTCTAAATTAAGATTGCTTTTTAAATTTTCGGCAGTCTTTTGTGACATGTTTCTTTGATTTGGTCTTTGATACAATTGATGTGAAAATAATTTAGTGTAAAATTTAAAAAAATATTTTTATTTTTAAAATTATTTAAAAAAATGTATAAATACAATTTTTAAAATAAATAATTAAGTTTTGTATTTTTAATACTTTTATATAGTTTATATATAAAAAAACAATTTTAAAATTTCATAAAAATGAAGTTAATTTTTTGTTCAAAATTTAATATTATTCATTAAATTCTATGTAATTTTGTTAAAACGCCGGATTTAGACAATGATCGAACAAGCTAGACTGCTGAGAAGACATCTCTTCGCGCAACAGATACAAAACGCTTGTCTATAACTTTCAAATATTACCTTCGCTATATTGCTCATTGAAATACATATCAAACATTCATTATCTTCCATATTTCACTGAAGCCGAAATTCAAATTCGGTATAAAAAATACTCTTTTAAACAACTTCTCTTTCAGCAGAGAACGAATCAATTACATTTTTCAAATCCGCAAATTCAAAAAACCCACACAATTCACCAGTTCAAACAAAAGATTCCTCGAACTCTATAAATCCGAATTACCAGAATTAAAATCAAATTTCTAAATCCAAATTAATATCAAAACTACCATAAAAAATATAGTACAACTTACTTCTCGCGTCTATGTGCGGACACTCACAAAATTCGGTCTAATCATACCGCGCACACAGACGCGATACAAAAAACACCAAACTAACTGCCAGTCAGAGGCAATCCCTCTCTGACTGGTCGAAACATACACTATAGTTTTAAAATATTAATAATAATGACTACAGAAAAAGGTTAATATGATTAGTTAATTATCAAATTATTTAATATTTAGAATTTGTAATAAACTTTTTATTGGAAAAATTAGCAGAAATATCTGGAGAGAAATTGAGGATATATTATCAATATTATCGACAGCGATTGCAAAGGTTCGGTTGCTATGCGGGAAAATTGAATGGCAACTTTTAATAGCAATAATAGTGGTGAAATAAATAAATTATTATAAATTAATAATATGTTCATAATAAAAATTTCTGAACCAAAAACAGCATATGTAAAAAGGAGTTCAACCAAAAACCAGAATATACTTAAAAACATTTGAGTGAATTCGTAAAATGAGAATCATAGCAATAATTAAAAGTATCACCTTTGAATCCATGAGACAATAATCGAGTAGTTTTAATGGATTTTCGAGTGGAAGTTCGGCAGGTATACTGAAATTGAGAGAGTAATACAATAGAGATAATTCAAAAATATTCAAAAATTTCATTTTTAGGAATCTTAATTTCTGTACTTACATTATACTACCAAATCAGTGGTACATAAGTAAAAGATTTTGACTAGAGGTAATCATAAAGGAAAATGATTGTATGGAGATGAATTAACAAGGCCAAATATCACGAGTTTATCACATAATATGACTAGGTACGATTTTCTGAGATGTATACTTCCATTTTTGTGTTTGAAGGACAACGGATAGATAATTACCAATTTAATCATATTCGATTATACATCATTAACTTTTCAGCAACAGTATTTATAGTAAAGTAATATTGTTTTTACGATGTAAATTTTTTTGGGCATTTAATTTAAAATTTTTGAAATTATTTTCTGGTTACTTATCTTCATTTGATTCATATGAAATACTTAATTTATTCATGTCATAATCGTCATTATGATTTGCTATTGGTCGGCTATTTCCCAAGTAATTAGATTTTTCGGCATAATTATTAAACATTTTTTTCTTTCAAATTTTTCTTTATCTCTGTACACTTTCTAGTGCATTTTTATATTGATAGAACAAATTCCAAATTTCAGACTGGCAAAAAAGAAAAAGTTCATAATTGATTTTTATAAGAAAATAAAAAAAAATTAAATTTTGAGAATTACATAAATTTTTTTTTTGACAGTTTGCATTTTTACTCGAATATTTTCTGTTTATGGATAAGACAAAAAAATCAATACATCAAAATTTGATTTGAAGTCAAAAAAAAAGTAAAAAGTTCATAATTCATTTTTACAAAAATAAAAAATTTAAATTTTGAGAATTGCATAAAAATTTTTGACATTTTGCATTTTTTATGGATAAGACATAATAAACTAGATTAATTAATAAAAAACTTTTTTTTTCACTAATTAAAGAAAAATAAATTAGATTTATTAATTATTGAAGAAAATTGAAGAAAAGAGAAATAAATAATAAATTAGATTTGTTTATCAATTGATTTTTTTTGTTTTTCATAAGATACTAATTAAAACATTTATTTTATAATAAAATCTTATTTCAGATAAAAATTAAATTTTACACACCAAAACATATATTTCGAGGACGAAAAATTTTTTTTGAGGGAGAGATATGTTGAGGTCTGTAAATTAAAATAAATTTAAATGGAATTAAGGTTGAAAATCTAAATAAAAAGTAAGTGAAGATTAAAGAGAGACAAATAAAAGCGTGATCATGCACCGAATTGATTGTACGATGGAAATGGTTAGGAAATGGCAAAAGCAGTTACGAAAGGCAAGAATCCAGAAATCCGAGAAAAATCAATAAATTGTAAAATCATCGAAATCGAATTGGGAAAACGGGACAGGTATAGATTAGCTATGGTCAACAAGATGATGATTAGGGATTTATCAGAAAATGGTTAGAAAGGGTCGAAAAGCATTCAAATGTGTAAAAACAGAAAACATCAATGAATTAATTAATTGGCTAATAGAAAACCCGAGCTAGTGGGAAACCCGAGACAATGGAGAACCCAAGAGATGAAGGAAACCCGAGTTGGGTAAACAAAAAGAAAAGTAAACAGAAGGAAGATTTGGGCCCATTAGCTTGACACCGTTTTACACAGAAGGTTGGTTCTTCATAAAACCGTGCAACTCGAAAATCCATTTTTTGTATAGAAATACCGTGTAAAACGAAAACCATTATAAACAGTTTTTTTCAGTCATTATTGATAATAAAATATGAATAACAAACATATTTAAAGAAAAATACAAAAACAGTTCAATCATAAAAAACATAAAGATAATCTAATTTATTTCTAAAATGAAAAAATAACAAAAAATTTATTTCTAGAAAAATAAACATATTTATTTTTTTTCTAACGTTGATGTATTGAGTTCAGATATAGTTCGATGAGACTTTTCAGTTTAATAAAATAATTTATTTTTGTGAATCTCCAGATTTGGAAGTATTTCCATTTGGAATTACGTTGTAGGTTGTTTTAGAAATTCCTGATTCAATTCACGACAAATAGGATGATTTTCCAGATGCTTCTGTAAAGATGTGTCCATCTAGCTCTAAAGTTGAAATTTTGATGCTTACAAATCATACCAAGAAGAACTATGTTCTTCATTGGAGACTTCTCAAGCTTTTTCTTTCTCTTGGTGTAAAATTAATTCATTTTTCCTTGATGTAATTAATTGTAAGCTTGATGTTCTTTTGCCAGCCATAN
>CAUHTR010002111.1:0-63389 GCA_959609185.1 Schmidtea polychroa
CCAATATTAATAATAATAATAATAATAAAAATAATAGGTTTAGGAAAAATTGGATCACGATTAAACCAAAATATGATAAATATGTAAAAAGTATAAATATAGAACTTTTAAATATCAGGTTGTAAAATATTTGGTCCGCCATGTTAAGCAACAAGTTTAAAGTTTGTAAGAGACAATATGTTAAACTTTATACTGTTTTTTCTCATAATTGTTAGAAGACATTGTAATACTATTTATAGTGTTTCTGATTACATAATCGAGAAAATTGAATATTATTAGTTTAAGCAATATTATTGATACATGTCACATACATACTTAATGTATACTCAAACATTCGAGCATCAGTCATCAAATATCGAGTTCATGATAATCCGGTTATGTATCTGTGCTATTGAAAATTATTATTTTCATGGTCCCTTTCCATTTAAAGCTTTAATTCATTTATTTTTTCGAATAATTTCACTGCCTTGTTTTTTTCTTTGCATAATTGTTTTCACGATATTCCATAAAGCCATTATATATCACTCAAAAATTTGGTTGCTTTATTAAATACGCAAGTTATTAAAGAACATATACAACATGTTAATCCTTGCGTGTATAAGAAACAGACTAACATCAATTGAGTAAGGAAGAAATATTCCAAGTATATGGAAATAATGTTTTGAATAAATATATTAATCGTAAACAATTCGAGAAATTCCGATGTGGTGAATTTAGTTTGAAAAATAATTTATGGCACTCTAAGCGCTGAAAAACAAATGAAACATTTCTTATAGAACAGAACAAAAATTTGCTTAGGAATTAAGTGTAAGTCATGGCAATCAAGGATATTTTAAAACATTTGATTTAAATGGTGAAGTTAGTAAAATGGTTACCACAGGACCTAACACTACAACAACTCAAATCAAATCATTATCGAAGATGAAAGGTGGATACAATAGATACACCAAGCGTAAACAATAGCGGCTCGGCACCGAAGATAACGTGTTTAAAATGTTGAAATTTCAGATTTCTTATGAAACATTATGTTAGGTTTTCGGTTGGTGGTAATATTTAAAATTTACGAAATTTCTGACTCCAAAGCGTGTTTTATCTGATCCACAAAATAACAATTGTCAAACAAGATAAACCTTCATTGATTATAACAATTGATTACAAGAATTATAACAATACGATTAATTTTTTGGGTTTTCAGCTAATTTAAGTTGGATACCTCTGACTCCTTGTGTCCTTTAAATCAAAACAATAAACGACCCACAGTATATTGATATCAAAATATATTTTCTCCTAATAATACACAATCAATAATAAATAGTCGAACAGTTCGAGTTTGACCGATTCTCCGCTCGGTGTTGATGCTTTGATAAAGATAATATTCACTTTTGATTTCCTTAGGTTCTCTTGACCAACGTTTTCTTTTTCTCTTTGATTTGATCCTTTTTCACCCATTTTATTCTTATTCTATCTCTTCTTTTTTCCTCATCTCCTAAATTCGTTGATTTTTCTCGGATTTCCGGATTCTTGCCTTTCTTAACTGCTTTTGCCATTTCCTAATACCGCTTCCATCGTACTTTCCTTTACTATCAATTCTGTGCATGATCACGCTTTTATTTGTCTTTTTATCTCACTTTTAAATTTAAATTACCAACCTAAATTTCATTTCAATTTATTTTAATTTACGCACCTCAACATAATGAAATACCAATTTTCTTAACTATTGAAATTTGTTTGATTGTTTTATTGAGGCATGCTATTTTAAAATTACTTAACCGATACCTTTTAATTGTTACCAGCATGGCAAAAATATTCACAACTTTTTGTATTTCTAATTTATTTATTATGTCCCTTACCATACCGACCGATTCCCAGAGCTCCTATATCCCTTTTTTCTCAACTTGATAAGCACTAGCGGTATCAACAATCCTTTTTGTCGGTGTTTCAGAAGCCCATATGCCACTTTTATCTTTCCGTCTGATAAAGTTGACAAGTGTTCATACTGGCCTATCTGCGATAATCATTAATACTTCGGATATCTAGTTGAAATGTTTTATAATAAATTACCCTGCGTTTTATTAATGTACACCGTTTAGATTATACTGATAAGCGCCCTATATAAGTTTCCTTATTACCGCTTCTCATTAGTTTTGCTTTTTCAATCTGCAAGTATATTTTTTCTTCAATTCATAATCTTCAATTTTCTATTTTATTTTTGTCTTACTTTTTATTTTTTTTCAGTAATATTAGCTTTCAATAATATGGACGTAAGTGATTCTTTTAAATTTTTACCGTGCTGTCCTCAATTATTAGTTATTCGTATTGCATTCCCTCATTGCAACCGAACATTTGCAATCGCTGTCCAGGGTAGCCAAACCCCGGTTATTGCAAGTGCTCGTGTTGCTTATCAAACTAAATTATTTACTTTTAATTTCAGTTTATTATTTTGTTTATGTAACTGCCTATACTACACTCATGTTTTGGGGTATATATTTTCAATTTTCCATTTGTATACATTTATTTACACAATAAAAGCAAACCTTTAATTACACCTACCCTATATCTATTACTGATTGCACTTGCAATGGTTACTTTACTGATATGCTAACAGGTTTTTATTTTCATTTTTCAGGGTCCTTTTACCACCGCGTCGACAGGGCCTAAAGCGCACCTTCGCCTGCGTGGATACGTCCAGCAGGTTTGAGAGACGCCCACCTTGCAATGTGCGCAAGGTATGGGACTGCGGTGTGAAAACTTTTGCATTGACTAGAATGGACCTGAACAAATACCAGGTCCACATATATACAGATATAATATCAATCCAAAACCGAACCACAAGTCATATGCAATTTTCGATAATAAAGACAATTATTTAATATTTAATAAAGCAGTGCTTTTACTTTTATCATTTCTATGTAACCAGACATTTTCTTTATTGGTGTATTATATTTGAATTTTAATATCCGTCAACGTTTTTAATTTTATTTAAATTTTATTTAAGTATCGATTAAAAAGCAATTATATTATTTGATGTTTGATCGTATTTATTTAAGATATAGTATAAATATTTATGCAGAATATAGAATTAAGTAAAAAATTGTAAACATTTATATTTCAAAATTGATTGGCTAGTGAGTCAGCTCCATTAATCAGACAGCATTTTTATTGTTCAAAAAATCAGCCAATCAAATTCTAAATAACTTCTATTTGATAATTTATTAATTTACAAAAGTATCAAATATGCTTTAGAAAAAACGAAATATTTTTATTTAAAATATACTTTTTAGAACCTGTTAACTGATTTGTTGTTTTCGAAAGCTTGTTTTTGTGTGCTTAATTAATTTCATGCGCTGCCACTTATAAAAGTAGCAAAATTTTAGTGATTTTGTTTTACTTAAATGTAAATTTCATAGCAAATGCGAATTTTTACAGCATGACGCATATACGTGACATTATACAAAAAATTATCTTTTAAAAATGGCACTTATATACAGCATAAATAGTTAGCAGTTTAATAAACTTTTGAAAATCTGTTAAATTGATGAATAGTCATTACTAGACAATGCAACCTAATCATTTCAATAAAGAGATTATAATTTACTAAAACCATCAATTTTTATTAGTTTATGAAAATGTGGTTGACTCTGTTGGGGTAATTGATCTAACTCCAAGCGTGTTTTGAAATATTAATAACAATGCAGGTTCTCGATGTTACCAATATTTATTATCTATTATAATCGATTTGGTTTCTGATAACACAATAACACAAAAGATTCACAACTCAAAATTCAACTAGATTTTTCGGCATTTTTACAAAACCGGTAACGATTCTGGTAATGTAGCGACGACGACGATGATGTCATATTTATTGGGCAAACTAATTTATCTTTTTTGAATAAAACAAGTAGATTTATTTTATTTTAGCTTATTTTTTAAAAAACATTTTAGTTATAAATGTCGACTTGGATGACGAAAATGCTCCAACTGTTGGAATTAATAATGAAATGGATAATGCCGTCACATCTATTGAGAATGAACCTGATTATGCCCCCAATGCTTATGGGGATGCCCCTATGCGGGATGAAATGAATGCCCTCTCTGAGGATGAAACAGATTCCGACATGGAATCTCAATGTTAGTTTTTATATATTTATTTTTAAAGTTTAAAAATTTTATTTTTAAATATTTTATTTTCTTAACAACGTAATATGTTATTAAAAACTTATAAATTTCTAAAAATGATGAAAATACAAATATTATAAAAATATTATGAAATGTTCCTAAAAATAATATGCAAATGATGAAAATGTTTTAAAAAGTTGATAAGAAAATATTATGCAAATGTTTAAAATAATATACCAATGAAATTAATAAGTTTTTAGGAAAATATAGAAATTGACCAATGTAGTCTTAAACTATAGCTATTTTATAATAATATTGATAATATATTCCTTGTAGTTTGCAGTGAGCATGCATCTACACTATTTTAAATAATAATAATATTGATAATAATAATATTGATAATAATAATATTGATAATTATAATTATAATAATAATAATAATAATAATAATAATAATAATAATAATAATAATAATAATAATAATAATAATAATAATAATAATAATAATAATACAGGGTTATGACGAAATATATTTAAAATCTTGAAATAATATATTTAAAATCTTGAAACAATATATTTAAAATCTTGAAATAATATATTTAAAATCTTGAAATAATATATTTAAAATCTTGAAATAATATATTTAAAATCTTGAAATAATATATTTAAAATCTTGAAATAATATATTTAAAATCTTGAAACAATATATCTAAAAACTTATATTGAAATTTTAAAAACCTCGATATACATCGATATATTTTAAGACTGGAATTTATGCATTCAAAACTAAATCCCTCAACCATGTCCAACAGCACTGAACAAACCTCCGAAGAGCGCCAAGATGTCAGGGTTCGAAAAAGGCGGCAAACTGTTACGCTCGAAATCATAAAACGAGTCCGAAAATCGGTTGAAAAAAATACCGATACAAAAACAATCGCCTCCGAGCAAGAGATTAGTCTGCAGATCGCATATAACCTGGTCGGAAAACTATGCGACGGCGCAACGGACGAAGAAATCTGCGGTCCGAAGAAAGGAAGGAAAATGGCAGATTTGTCCGTCGTGAAATCCAAAATAAGCCAAATTTTACAAAGAGACGCCTCATTTACCCAGCCCGAACTATCCGAAGAGTTGCAACACTCCGGAATAACTAGGTGCTCGAGTGCTGTTTCTAAAATACTTAAAAAGATGGAATATGCCAGGAAACGACTGGTCAGAATTCCACAGGAACGAAACACCCCTAAAAATATCGATCTAAGGCAAAGATACGCCCGTGAAACAAATTTTATCTCGAATGATCATTTGGTTTTTTTGGATGAAACCGGACTGAATTTGCATCAAACCAGGAACTACGGTTACTCGCCCAAAAATTCAAAAGCCTACAAAATCGTTAAAGGCAATCGTGGTACTAATATCAGTTGTATGGTGGCAATTAAGAAATCTGGAATAGTTTCTTATGAAATCAAAGATGGTGCTTTTAACGGAGAAAGTTTTTGTGGTTTTATTGAGGAAAAGTTGTTGAGCCATTTTAGATCTAATCCGAATGACGTATTGATAATGGATAACTGTAGGTTTCACCATTCCAGAACTGTTATTAGTCTGTTGGAGTCTAATAATATTAATTTTCGATTTTTACCCCCTTACTCCCCCCAGTTAAATCCGATTGAAGAGTACTTTAGCCATTTTAAATCGGTGCTATTTGCCATTCATCCTTCGGCTGCAAATCGAGATGAATTGAAAACCAGAATACGGACTACACTGGATAATGAAGGAATCGATTTTGGTGGTTGGTTTGCTAACATGAGGAAATATATTGAAAAAGCTCTTGCTAGACAAGAGTTTATTTGAATAAATCGATATTTGTATTTTTGTGATTTCTTTGTTATATATGAATTAGCTTAAAAAGAATGGACTGCGCATTAAAGCTTCTTGGATTGAATCTAATATTTATTGTTTGGAAGTTTTTAAAATATCGATGTAAGTTTTTAAATTTCAATATAAGTTTTTAAATATATTATTTCAAGATTTTAAATATATTATTTCAAGATTTTAAATATATTATTTCAAGATTTTAAATATATTATTTCAAGATTTTAAATATATTATTTCAAGATTTTAAATATATTATTTCAAGATTTTAAATATATTATTTCAAGATTTTAAATATTATTTCAAGATTTTAAATATATTGTTTCAAGTTTTTACATATATTATTTCAAGATTTTAAATATATTATTTCAAGATTTTAAATATATTATTTCAAGATTTTAAATATATTATTTCAAGATTTTAAATATATTTCGTAATAATAATAATAATAATAATAATAATAATAATAATAATAATATTGATAATATTGATATTATATGCCTTGCAGTCTGCAGTGAGCATGCATCTACACCAGCGGTTCCCAAAGTGTGGGTCGCGACCCACTGGTGGGTCGCGAAGCTATTTTCGGTGTGTCGCCAAAAATTTAATATTTGTATTACTGAGCATATTAATTTGCTTTTACTTAACTTGTCACAATATTTATATATAAGTAGGTTTGCGACAAAAAATTATTGCATTTGGACAGACTTAAAGAAAATTTTGATTTTTATTTCTATGGAGAAATGAAAAATCTAGAAAAATATACATGGGTTCAAAATCCATTTCAAAGTGGTTTAGTTACCGGTATATCGACGATAGCGGATGAGGAATTAATTGAGCTATTCGAAGATAGTGTTGTTAAATTACATTTTGACGGTACGAAATTGTTACAGTTTTGGTTATCGGTGCAAAACACATATCCAACTTTACACACCGCAGCGTTAAAAGTATTGCTTCCTTTCACAACTTCTTATCTATGCGAGGTTGCATTTTCGTCAATGATTGCAATAAAAAATAAATATCGCAACAAATTACAGCTATCAAACTCACTTCGCTTAATAACAACAAATATAAAAGTAAATGTCGAAGATGTTATTGCAAAAAATAGAAAGCAGGCAGAGCCGGATGGTACTATTTTGGCGCCTGGAGCAAACTTCTTGAAAAGGCGCCTATATTGTTAAAGTCAAATTTGATGAAATAGCTGCAGATTTAAATAAAAACATACACTTTCTAATGAACTATTTATATATTTTTAGATTATTGTTATGTACAAAAAAGAAATGATTTAATTAATTAATGGTACCCTGCGGACTTTAATTTCTGCAAAATCTTTTATTAAGACATCATAATCCAAAGACTCTGCGATGGCGCTTTCAATGGACATCAAAGACAAACCTACTAACCTTTCTTGTCCCATTGATGATCTTAAATAATTTTTAATTATTTTCAATTTAGAGAAACTACGTTCGCCAGAAGCAACCGATACAGGTAAAGTTAGCAAGATCCTTAAAGAAACGCATAAATTCGGAAATATAGTAGTCATATTATTCTTGGCTAAATAATTAAGTATTTCTATTGGGTACATATTAGATGGCAATAGTGCAGCCAAATTTATAATTTCTTCGCAAATTTCAATACCATCAATATCTGTATTTTCACCATCAGTTAATATTAACTGTAAATCCTTGCAATATTTTAATATTTCCGATTTATCTTTATATTTCAGTTCATAAATATTATATAAAAATTCGTAATATTCAGTATGTTTTTCCATTTGTTCAAACCTCTCGTTAATAGATGTAATGGCAGTGTCAAGAATGAAATTAAAAAAATTTATTTTGTAGTTAAGTTGCGGATCTAAAATAGGATCATCTGCAGATTCGTATTCAAATTGTTTATTTTTACGACGTATTCGAACAATTGGAACATTTGGAAAGCGTCCTTCAATTTCCATTGTTTCAGCTATTTTTTTGCTTCATCAATAACTTTCAGGAAATTTTCATCTGATCGATAATCACGTAAAAAATCTAAAGCTTCTTTTAAAGACCTATTACATGCCAATAAATTTACTTTCGGGTTTTGCATTATTTTTGAAATAATATTTATTTTCGATAAAATATCGTACCATAAAACCAGGCTGCAAATAAATTTGAAACAAGATATATGTTTTGCTAGTGCCTGGGCTTCGCATTTTGCTTGGCTATCACGGTTTTCATCTAAATGTATGTTGATTAGAGCATCATAAATAGACTCAAGTTGAAACCTAAGAGGTGTTACGGCAGAAATCCTGCTTTCCCACCTAGTTGAACATACAGATTTGATAGTAAGTTTTTTTACGTGCTGTTTTAGAACATCCCATCTACTAGTTGATGATGAAAAAAATACATATATTTGTTGAATAATATGAAAAAAGTTTGCCACTTCTCCAGAGGCAGATGCTGCATCGTTAACAACTAAATTAAGCGAATGACAAGCACAAGGGATGAAAGTAGCGCGTGGATTAATTTCCATAATTCTCCTTTGAACACCTATTCTTTTGCCTTTCATATTAGCGCCATTATCATACCCTTGCCCTCTCATATCTTCAATGGGGATGTGGTTGGTATTTAATTCATGAAGAATTTTATTTGTTAAACCTTCGCCAGAGGTATTTATGACTGGAACAAATCCAATAAAATGTTCTCTGATTTCAAAGTCACCACTATTTAAATTTTGCATTACAAATCTTATAATGATTGACATTTGTTCCACGTGACTTTGATCAGGTGTGCAATCCACTATTATTGAATAATATTTATTTATTTTTATTAGGTCAATAATATGATTTTTAATTTTTTTTGAAATCAGTTCTATTAACTCATTTTGAATGGTATGACTTAAATAATGAATTTGCGTTTCTTTTGTAGAAATACTTTGCACATGATCTGCTGCTGTTTGATCAAATTTAGCCAATAATTCAAACAGTTTTAAGAAATTACCATTCTGACGATCATTAATATTTTCGTTTGAACCTCGTATTGCTAATGATTGCGTTGCAAGAAACTGTATAATTGAAATAATACGTTTCAATATTTTTTGCCATTTATTAACTTGCATATTTTTTGCGCGCTGTAAAGCAGCATCAACAGTATTTTCGGTTTTAAGTCGTGAATCTAACTCTTTCCAGCTAATAATACTTTGAAAATGGGAATTAGATGACTCATGAGTTTTCAAAGCTCTTGACAAATGTGACCAATCTGAATAGCCACATATTGCCCAGTTATGATTAAGTTTTGAGAATAATTTACATCCAAAACAAAATACGGCATCTTGTGACGTGGAATAAATCAACCATGATCGTAAAATCTTTTCGCCATTAGGCAAGCACCGATTGTAGAAGGATGGTGAAAATTGTCTACCTTTATTGTTGATAGGAAAATCAAACTCTGTTATTTGTAATGTACCTTTTTTTATAAGTAGCTGTCGAAATTGATCTGTTATATTATTCCACTTAGCAGGATCTGAAGATATTTCATAAACAGTATCGTTTTCATATACATTTTCTTCATGGGTGCTAATTGGCACCGACGGCAGTGTATCAACTTCTGATTCTGATGTATCTGTCAACGGCGCTGGATCCAAATTAGATTCTGATGTTTCACTATTTTCGCTGGTATCAAAATTTATGCTTGCGTGAAAGGTAGCTCTTTTATTCGGTGGTTCATCATAATCGCCAACTGTGGACGAAATGTTTTTATCGACAATAGCACCAACATTAGACGTACCTGAAGTTGAAGGGACTTGCAATGGTGATTTTGTAAAAAAAGATTTCATCGTATTCATCTGCTTAGTACGTTCATTTTCTCTAGCTTCTCTTTGTTTTTTAAATTCCCAACCAGATTTTTTCTTATTACTTCCAACCATTTTTTAAAATTATGCTAAGGCTTTAAAAAAAATTTGAAAAATAACAAACTAATAAAGAGGTCCAAAGTAAAATTAAAAACTTACTTCTCAATATCAATGATGAAAATAAATTATTTATCTGAATTTTAATTCAAATTGCAAATTAACACAATTAACACTGATATCTTTAATACAAATTAACACAATATTTAACTAAAATACTAATTAATACCAGATATAAAACTTTAAAAATACAAAAATTATATGAGAATTCTAAATACATACTTCTGTTATAACGTTATAAGAAACAAAAACCAAATCAGATCAGATTAAGAACAAAATGAAAATATTATTTGGTTTTTCCAATATTTTTGTAAAGCAACGCTTACTATGAATAAATTCGAAATTTCTGTTAAAAAGTCTAAATTTGATTTTCGCCAATAAAGAGACAGTTTCAAAGCAATGTGAAAAATTTGAATTTTGTTCAATAAAAATTTAACATTATTGTAATAATATATATATATATATATATAGAGGAAAAGCGCTCAAAAATGCAAATTTATCAAAATATAGATTATTATGTAGAAATACGTGTTATAATAACAGTCAGTATGATAGTTTTGTTGAGAATAATTATTCTTCAATTTGATCGAAAAGGCGCCTTTTTTTCAGTGTGATTCTGGCGCCTGGTGCGGTCGCTCCCTCGCTCCACCCATAGATCCGGCCCTGAAAGCAGGCTCATTCATCTCATTCATCCTATTAATTATTCTTAAATATGCGTGTTAAATAAATATGTAAATCAACATTTTTAGCTTTTTTCTTGTTTTATTTACAGGTGGGTCGCGAAAACTTTGCGGTCTAAATAGTGGGTCTCGACTGGTAAAAGTTTGGGAACCCCTGATCTACACTATTGTTGGGCTGAAAATCGTAAAGCTAGTTCAGTTAAAAATTCAATATTATTTTTATTTACATTGTTAAATTTAAAAATCTGTAAAGAAAGAAGCGGTAAAATTATCGTAGAAGTAAGCAACAAAATAAACTAGATTAAATATTTTAATAATTAAAAAACTAAAAATGAAGAGAAAGTGAGAATAAAACATCATTAACAAAAATTAAGAATTAAACAATTAAAAGGAAAAACGATTAAAAATTTATAATTAAAATTCGAAAATAACCAATAAGAACTTACTAATTGTATTTACTAAAATCAAATATAAAAATCCGACGCAATCGATTCTGATTGGTTAAAATTTTGACACAATAATATAAAACGGCCGCTTCTTACGATACATTTTAACGTTCAATCAAACTGTAATAGGTAAAATTTATTATTTCTTTTTTTCATTTTTTTACTGTTCAATCAAACTGTAATAGACCGCTCATTCAAACTGTAATATACTGCCCGACACTATTTTTAGCACAGTAAGAAATTTCGTTACAAAATCATGAATAATGTAATAAATGAAATAAATTTTGTATGATTGTAATTAATATAGTAATACTTTTAATAATTATCACTACTTAGACATATATTATTTTTTGTTTAAATAATATTTGAATTCTTAGGTTTTTTAAAAATTAAAATACGACACAATTTTTAGCACACTTTAAAAATTTTTAAGTATTAATAATTTTAACCTATTTTTTTATACTACTTTATATGATTTTAATGTTTATAATAATTTTAGAATTGATTATGAGATCTCCAGATTTAAAGAAAGTTGCTATAAAGATGAAACAGGAAGGTAACAGTTATGGTGCAATTGGCACCATTTTGGGCATGTCTAGATATGCTGTTAAGAATTTAGTCACCTACAAATATGTGTTACATAAACGCAAACGTGGAAACAGAAGAAAAATAAGTAAAGCAACGCGTTATCCATCAAAAGAGAAACTGCACGGATAACGAGAGCACAGGAAAAAGTTAATTCGCCCATGATCAAGAGAAATTGTGGGCTAGCTGTATCAACAAGGACAGTACAAAGGTATATGCAGCTTGCTGGTATGAAATACGCAAAAAGTTATCACGAAATCATCCTATCTAAGAAACACAAGGAAGAAAGAATGAAAGTGATAACAGAATGGATTTCGACCAATCACATTTGGGAGAATACTATATTCTCAGACGAAAAAAGGTTCACACTTGATGGACCAGATTGTTGGATGACATATATTCCGAAAACATCAAAATATGTGCGTAATATTCGGCAATGTCATGGAGGTGGAATTATGGTCTGGCTGATGATCCTTCCTAACGGACTTCTATCTTTCCACATGATAACTGGCAAATTTAAGTCGACCGATTACATTACCCTGTTGAAGACCTTTGCTGTGCCAATAATGAAAGTTAACCTAAAGAGGAATTTTTACTTCCAGCAAGACAATTGCACAGTACACAAAGCACGGATTGTCCAAGATTATCTGAAATCAAGTAATATATCAACGATTACATGGCCGTCACGAAGTCCAGACTTGAACATAGTTGAGGATGTCTGGAAGATGATTTCAGATATGGTTTATGACGGACCGCAGTTCTTAAACATAGCTGTTTTAGAAAAAAAAATTACGGATGTCATATCTCTTATCAACTGTACCAGGCGACATAAAATTTTGGATTTCTATGCATCAATAAGATTGAGACTGTGTAAAGTTCTGAGTAATCACGGAAATTTGTATAATTGTTAAGTATTAGTGTGTATAAATAAAGTGTGCTAAAAATTGTGTCGTATTTTAATTTTTAAAAAACCTAAGAATTCAAATATTATTTAAACAAAAAATAATATATGTCTAAGTAGTGATAATTATTAAAAGTATTACTATATTAATTACAATCATACAAAATTTATTTCATTTATTACATTATTCATGATTTTGTAACGAAATTTCTTACTGTGCTAAAAATAGTGTCGGGCAGTATAGTTAACCAGCCAACCAACAGATCACTCATTCATTAAGCAAATTCATTCTTGCAGAATCCAATTTTTTTCTAAAGAAGTTCGAGAAATTATTTAGTAAATTTTGTTTCATTTTATATGATTTTATAAATATTTAATGCGAATTAAAATTTAATTAAAGCTTTATCTTATTTTCCTTTTTCCATATCTAAATAACCATATAAATTTGAGATTAGTCTATCACAGTAGTATCTTTGAATTATGAATTTTGATATAAAGATATATTTGTATGATTTATTGTTAATGATTGTCGAGTAACGTGGAGCTAAAATGCCACATATCATGGTGCGAGGGGTCATTGGGTGCTCAGCCGTGGATGTGGGGTCATCTTCAGTCACGCAGTTGATTTCGGACCGGAATGTGGGGCTTCTCCACGGGTCTGTCACTGAAGGTCTTAGTAAAATTTTTGTAGTTCTCCAATAGAAACCAAATAATAGTAGTAGATGGTACAGATCGAATTTCATTGAAATAAGAGAGGTATGATGTACCAGCCAGAATATCTACACAGTGATTGAGGTCTCCGCGTGCTATCTTGTTTAGAAGTTCACTTAACGGGTTACGACAAGTTTTCACAAGGAATTTTTCGATTACGTCGATTGAATGCATATTTTTTTAAAGTTAATTTCAACCATGAAAAGCTACGCAAAGGGCTACATCTTTAACCGAAATTTGAATTTCTGCTGGCAAGGTAATCGATCTGAATAATCTTCGTGAATTATAGGGATGTTTCGAACCAATTTTAATTAACTATTAAATAAATAGAAACGTGCCATGTCGGGACCGCGTCCATATACTAAAAATATCGAATAAAAACTAATCGGATGAAAACATGCGTACCTACAATGTGTTATCACAATTCCGGTAAATTAAAAACACGATAACTAATTAGTTGTCACAATGAAACATCAAATTTAGAATGGTGATAATCACCCGTATTTTGATAATTCTTCGAAATTTAATGATACAGGAATTTATCTGTAGGTTTAATTTAAACTAATGATGCTTTCTTTTCGAATTTTATTTATTCGGATGATTAAACTTTAAACTTGCAATAATAGAATCGGCTAAATATTTCTCTTTCTTCAACTAATAATATTTAGCATTGTCCATAATTTTTAACAATCAAAAATAATCTAATCTGTGTGCTTTCGTAATTAATTTTGGAATCAACAATATTAAAATCTATCATGATGCTAGTAAGTGATCCAAACTTCACCACATCTATACGCGTTCCCATTTTAATATATCAGAAATGGGGTAAAGTAGATCGTCTGGTCGGATTTTCCCCTAGCTAATTTCCATTTATCTTCTCGTACCATATTTAAAGGGAAAAATCTTGATCTAATATCTTTCGGTGTGGTAAGTTGGAGCTTCGATGAATAGTTGTCATGAAACGAAAAGTCCCGTGCTACGAACTTTGTTTTGGCTATGAACATCTTAATCACAAATTATATTCTTATTTCCTTTATATACCATGACTACCAATTCTATTTTAAAGAGTCAAATAAGACCTTGCTTTTCTTGTGCAGACAAGAATGCGGACATTAAGAGTCTACACGTTCAAATTGGGCGTTAAAACGAAAAATAGACGAGCTAGAAGGTACTTGGTTTAACCTTGTCCAAATGAAAGAGAAAGTTGTTCCGTAGTGAACATTGTCGCGACAGTTTAATCGCCGAAAGGCGACTTCTCATCAAAGAGCAGTCAGAAGCTCTACACAAAGTATACCTCCAGGCATCGATGATCCAGAAAATTGTTACCATTCCAATAACCTAGGATAACGTGTTTCCTGTCCACCATAATCGGACTCCTAATAAACTTCAAACTTCCGAGAAATCATGTCAAGGGTACTTAGAGGCAGAACTCTCGCCAAGTACCGACGAAGTTGTTTTCACAGGTACAAGTGAAGCCCAAAGCTGTCACAACACCAAGCGTACCCTGCGCTACAAATCAACCATCGAAGCCCAAGCGCCGACACCTGTCACGAGCAGGGCGCAAGAAAAGACAGAAGGAGCGAGTGATTGAAAAGGAACAAGTCGAGTATTGAATCTGCTCCCGTGTCGGCCTTGAATGCCCGTGCGCAGTGTCGAGTCATCTCAGCTGCTGTTGCAACATGGGAAGAGAATGCCTCTGAATTTTTTGATTTAGAAGCTATGTTCGAGGAAGCCGCCAAAGAAAAACAAAGTGCTATCATTGAGTCGAACAGCCACTGATTTGACATGAATTTCTGAATTGACCGTAATAGTATAGTCTGATTTTTTTTCCGTGTCATTTGTTAAATGTGTTGTAAACTGAACAATAAATGTTTTTCTGTTATTGTGAAGAATTTGCCTTGGTTATATTAAATCTGAATTTGATATTTTCGGACAACGAATGACAGTTAGTTCAGAGAGTGATGAGGGGTTGAGATAATACATGGAGTAGTTGAGACGTAAGAAATAGAAAAGATGGGGAATGTAAAAATTCAGTTCGCAATTTTAATAAAATTTAAAAAAGATGGGGAGATCCGGGGAAATTATTTTTAAAATAACGCACAAGTTTTTTCAGATAATTTTCTGATTGAGGGGGTGAGCAAATTAAATGAAAAGATCGAACGATTCCCCTATTTAGGAAGCGGGTGGCGTGTAATCAATATATTGGAAATAGATTTTATTTTAACTAAATTCGCCCCAATTAATAGATTATCCGGACATAGTTATTTAAGAACCCCATCTGCGTTAAAATTTAAACACTATTATTAATGTAAAAAAAACAACCATAAGTGTTACTTATATAGCATTCTTGCACTTTTGAAAAGAGAAGAAATAGGTCGAAATTATGACGAAGTCACAGATTGTCCAATGAGACTGTGCAACATTCCTAAATTTGAGAGGAAAATTCCTGATTTAAACTTATCTATAAATGTGCTTTCATATAATCCTGCCAGTTCTAATTCCAATATTTCCGATGATTATGTAGCTCACCAGCCTCATCTTAGTATAATACATCGTTCTAAGGTTATCGATGATAGGCCGATTTATTTATTACTCAGTAACAAAGATAAATATCGTTATACGGCCGTTACAGATTTAGACAAGTTAATGAATTGTCATTGAAATGTACAAATAAGGTGTAACTGGTGCCCACATTGCCTTAATGGGTTCAGATATAAGAATGCTTTTGATCAGCATATTGCTATATGCTGCAAGAATCAGATTGGTACAACACTTTATACACTCCCCAAAAAAAGATTTACTGACTATTCAAAAACAGTTACACCTCCCTTTGTGATTTATGCCGATTTTGAATCGGTTTTACCAGAACATATCATGAAATTCATTCACCCATATCAGCAGGTCTTTTACTTATAAATAATTACAATCACACTTAATTTTATTTTGATTTTTTTGGAACAAATTGTATATTTGAATTTTTAAGGAAGGTGGAGGAAATTGCTACCACAATTGTCCTGCCATATTATGACCTCGAAAGTCATAAAGGCATGTCTACTTTGTCTTTTGCTCAGGAGCGTGCCTTTCGAGCTAGCACTATTTGTTATTTGTGCAAAAAAGATATAATTAGTCCTGTTAGAGATTATTGCCATTTCACCGGTAGATATGTAGGAGCTGCATGTAGGAGATGTAATGCATCTCATAGGATTAATAAATTGATACCGGTAGTTTTTCATAATTTAAGAGGCTATGATTTGCACCATATTTGCACCTCAGTGATTTTCCTACATGGGAGTTGAATATTATACCTACCTCAACAGAGAAATTTATTTCTTCAATTGCTTATATTAACAAATTACCTGTTCGTTTTATTGATAGCATGCAATTTGTTAATTGTTCTTTAGCCAAAGCTGTGAAAACTCTTACTACTTTTCCTTTAACTTCGTCTGTCTTTCAGGGGTCGATAAATTATTCGAAAGGTATCTTTCCGTATAATTTTGCAACTTCTTTGGATGTGCTTGAGTCTACTTTGGAAGTACCCCCTATTTGGTCTGATATTACGGAAGATCAGTACGCTGAGGCTCAACTAATTTGGAGACAGTATAACTGTAATAATTTGTTAGACTACATGTTAATGTTTCTCAAATTAGACGTATACCTCCTTCCAGACTATTTTCAGCAATTCCGTGGAAAGGCAATTGCTTACAATGGTTTGGATCCACTTAATTTCTATGGGATTCCCGGTATGTCATGGGCCGCAGCGCTTATGACATTAACGGAACCTATAGAACTTTTGCAGGACATGGAAATGTATAATTTCTATGAGGGAGGTATACGGGATGGGTTAACATTTGTTAACAAATGTTACACTGCTACTTCAGATAATACAGAATTATTGTATATAGATATAAATAATCTGTATGGTTGGGCTCTTAGCCAAAACCTCCCTTAGGTTGATTTTTCTTGGGTGAATGATAATCTGAATGATGTTTTGCTTGAATGTATGAACACGGATATTGATATCCTTTCATATGGGTACACTATGGAGGTTGATATCGATATTCCGGAATGTGTACATGATGTCTTGAATGATTTTCCGGTTGCGCCGGAAAAGTTATGCCCACCTAATTCAAAAGTCGAGAAGCTTATGCTTACGTATTGGCCGAAGAGGAACTAGGTTCTTAATTGGATGCTTCTCAAATTGTGCATAGAATTAGGTGCCATTGTTGTAAATATCCATAGATGTATAAAATTTAATAAAGCACCTATATTTAAATCGTACATAGACACCAACACAAATTTAAGATCTCAATATACTAGTGAAATATATAGGGACTTGTTTAAATTGTATAATAATAACCTGTACGGTAAATCCGCAGAGAACCTCAAGAAACGAATGAATTTGAGGTTATCTAATTCATCTGAAAAGATGATAGTATACGCCTCAAAACCGACTTTCAGAAAATCAATAAGAATTTCACCGACTTGGAATAGCACGAACATGGAAGCTTTTCATGGACACCTTGTCGTATGGTAAATAGTCATATGGGAATTTCTAAGATTTGACACTGAGGAAAGCCCAATCGAACTGAAGGAATATTGAATTTTTGGGAAGTGACATACTCCCCTAGATCATTTCTATTGCGTCGCGTCAGCTCGAAGGGAAACCCAACAAGAGGTTAAATTTTAAAATAGGAACTCGAAAAATTTTGACATTTTGATATGGTGTGATGACGTGACAAGCATTATTGATCAAAATATTTGTTGTAATATCAATTTAAAATAAATTCATAGAATTTATATAACAATTGCAATAAATATGTTGTTTAAATAATACTGAATAATACTATTTTAAATTTTTTTGAATTTTAATAAATTATTCAGTTCATTTCAATTCCTCTTCAAAGTTAAGCAATTGTTAAGTACTAGCTTTAAAAATATAATAAATTGATCATGACATCACAAAATAATGATTATGTAAGATGACGCATTCAATATTCATGATATAATTGTTTTTATTGTCTAATATATAATAAAACTGCATAATAAAGAAAATAGTAAGTTATAAATAATTTAATAATAAAACGGTATTTGGTATATCGAAATTAGACGTGTTCTTTAACGCCCCAAAATTGAAAAACACCGGAATTGATTAATATGCTGAAATAGTTTATTATTTTTAGTCTTAAGAACAAATTAATTTAATTACGATAAAAATCTATGGTTACTTTCTAGTGAACAACTCTTCGAACAAATAGGTAGTCAGATTTTATGTTAAGATTGTCCCACATAATTTATTATCTTATCGCAATGATGATTTCAACATTGGTGTCAGAAGATTGGCTGGAGGAAACAGTCATATTTAAGTCAGAGTTTCTGTGATCTTCAACGGGGTTTCAGCTATTAGCTGCTCTATTTGAACTGTTAGATATAATAAGACTAAATATTTTCATCTCTCAACAAATTTTGGAACAACTTTTGGATTCACTGGATCCTCATTCTACAGCATAATTCAATATAGATTCTATACAAGGGCTGTATCAAGAATATTACAAAAACAAGACATTGGTAATGGGAAACGTACTCAAATGCTCAATTATTTGCTGAAAACTTTCGGATGGGACATGATGATCCATTGAGAAGCATATATTATCTATTAATATTAACACTATCAGGTGTTTATGATTTTGTGCTCAATAGCTGTCATTACATATATTCGCTTAACAATTCAAATTTAACAACTTCAGCTAGTTGAAATCGACATTCTGAGCATCTGAAACATGTGCATGATAATATAATTTTAGAATGCACACATAAGCACCAAATAGCTATAAAGAGAAAGCTTTAATTTTGTTTTAAACCATTATCATTTAACTGCAGGGCTAAACGAATTTATTATTACTTCGATGACCAGTAGAAAATACAAAATGAAAGTCCATTTGAATAAATTTAGAATATTTTATTAACACTTGAATGAAGAAAACATCATTATAAGGTTATAAATATAATTTTTTTGCAAATTTAAAATGTTACTATTAATTTTGTTTTAAGTTATACTTTGTAAATTTGTTGCAATACACATATACATAATACCTTTATAATTCAAAATTGAATATTTTCTTGCTAAAAGCTCCGAAAAAATCCGATCACAATCAATCTTATAAAAGGAGCGATGGAACATTAATTTTAATCTAGATATAAAATTAGATTTCTTCAAAAACAATTCTTTCATCTTTACCTAACTCCAAAGCTCCGTATCAATTTTAAGAACCACACTCCCGATTACCACCACAGGACTATGAAATCATGTATTTTGAACGTAACTCATTATGAATAGGTTTTCAATTAAATTACTTGGATGTGATATTAAATGAAACTCTTTTACAAAAACTTACTTAATAAATTGTGGTACATACAATTAGTAAATAATTGTCTCAGTCTAAACTTGATATAAACAAGATAGTAGATAACTCTTGAAAAAATGTTAAAATTTTATTTAAAAATTAATTATAACATACTTTAAGAATCATGAATAACAATTTATACACCACTTATTTTATTAATTTTTGACCATATTAATTTATATTCAAAATCAAAATAATCTAATTTGAATAAACAAATTTGTGTAAAATTAATTATTAGTAAAGCATTTATACAATATATGATAATTCAAATAAATTTAAAAAACTATTTTACTATTTTTTTAGATTAAATTTTTTTAGATTTTTAGATTCAATTATGAAATCTTTGCTTGATAACATAACATCTTTGATAACATAACATCTTTACTCCAAACAAAACAAATAATATTGCTTTGTTGAAGATACCTAAATAATAAATAGTATAATAAATAAGTAAATTACCTGGGGGGAGATCGTCATGACAAACGGAACCATCTATGGGAACTCAGAAAAGAAAACGTAAGTAAAAAAGAAATGAGAAATGGGAAAGAGGAATGAAACAAAAGAAATTAGACAAGAAAACATAAACCAAGGTCTGTACTAATTAATTAGTACAAAGGAGAAAAGGAATTTCAAATTCCAGAAAAACAAAATATGGGAAAAAGCCGTATCTTGACAGTTTGTCAAAGATAGCGGAATTGGCAGGAGAAGGCGGCCTGACAAAAAAGGAAAACATATCTCGACATCTGTCAGAGATAAAATGGGAACAGTCATGAAATGCAGGAGAAAGGAAAGTGGAAAATATTTGATTATCTCTAGTGCCACAAATAAAATAAGCTATATAAAGAGAAACTGCTAGACACAAAATCGAGACAAAAACGAGAGGATAAATTAGACAGAGTCGGACGAAATGTTATTTCGGAACGATTTGTGAAGAATTATTGTAAAGAAAATAATTGTGAAGAATAATTGTTGGAGAAGATTTGCGGAAAAGAATTAATTGAGAAATAAACGAAAAGAAGTTATTTGAATATTTGAATAAAGTTGTGAAGAAGGTCAAAGAAAACAACCAACTCAAAGTCCCAGTCGATAAACCAATCAGTAGTTAGTGATCTTTCAATCTGGTGTTGTACACGAACGCTATTTCTCACTGAGTGTTCCAATAAGCATTGTATAGTCACCGAGTAGAGTGTTGAATTGATTCTCAGTATAAAGTGAAAATTATTTGTCATTATCAATAAAGATTTCTGTTGTCAAGTGTTGTTTGTGGGTCAGTAAAAGTCACGCTTGGAGTCAGAGTAAGAATTTTAATTTTACAAATAATATCACCAACCCAATAACCCAACATATGTATTCAAAAACATTTTCAAGAACAAAAAAAATTTCAGTATACTCTACATTAATTTTCAGGTAAATTTCAAATATATATATATATATATATATATATATATATATATATATATATATATATATATATATATATATATATATATATATATATATATATATTACCATCATCATGTCCTTGATAAAAGTAACTGGTTTCCTAGCTTAAGATTTTCAAAATTTAAAAGTTCATCAATGTTTTAATTGACTATAGAGAAATTGAAAGGTTTTTGGAAATGTTAATGTAATGATAAAACCATTTAAACAAAACAATTGCTACTATCAAATTAAATAATTTATTTTATTTCTTGATTACTGTAAAAAATTATCAACCTAACTGTCATTAAAAATAATTTTTATTCAAAATAAAATTGAAAAACAAGTTAAATCTATAAAAAATACTGCAAATTATCAATAAATTAATTTAATCTATCTTAGAATCACCATTAAAACCTTAAATTTTTAAATATTCTTTCAATCAACATAAAATTCACAAAACAATGATAGAAATTCACTTAAATATTTCCTAAAATTAACTAGCATTAAAACTAAAAAATTACCAATAAATTTAATTTCCCTAGACGCCTAAATTTACATAAATAATCACTAAAATCTTTGGATTTTTGTTATTCAAATATATGCTGGGTAGTTTATTGTTTTGTTATTTACGATTTAAGGGACACGTGGAGTCAGAGGTTACCGATTTGAATTAATAAAACCCAACAGTACCTAATTATCTAATTACATAAAGATCTATTTATTTTAGAAATTGCATAAATGAAATTGTCATTTATTTATTGGTATATATAAATATTTAACTATACAATTTTCAATTTGTTCGGTTTAATTTTCTGAAAATCGACTTTTCCCTATCAAATTATGTTATTTGATTAATTTGGTCAAAATATATATTTAAAAAACACATTCGTTCAAATCACTATATTAATTAAATCATTTTATTAAAATTTCTTTACATTTTAATAGACTAAATAATTGTATCACATTTAGAGTTTACTGCGATGCTAATTTTTTTCAAAACATTATTTTAAAATTGGATAAAAAGTGATTTATTGTTTGACGTTACAATTCATAATTTGAGAAATTATAACTTAGAACCGATAAATCATATAGTAAATAATGTAAATTAAAAATATGACAAATATCAAAGAATTAAAACAATTAATTTATTTCAATAAAACAAACAAAGCGAATAAAATATCGGATTAATCAATCATACTGCGGGTTATTCCGAAACAGATATTCAGCCTAAACGATGTTATAATCATTATTTACTACCTAAAAATTAACCAGGTGATCAATAGCATTTTCAGGTCTGTGCTTCACGCAATCTATCAGGCCTTCAGTCAATACCGGCATAACGTGACGCATTAAATAATTCCTTAACGGCTGTGATTTCTCTTCTAAAAACGTTTCTTCTTCTTTCTTTAATTCTTCCAATTTTCTGGACTGGATATGAGATAAAGCTTTATAAACCGAAAATTTTTTATATTTATTTATCTATGGCATAGATGTGGCTGCCAAATTGTAGTAAAACAATAAAAATTCAATCAAATTTGCAAATATATGGAAGAAAATTCAACGGGTAACGACATTTGTAACGTTACTGGGCTTGTTGTTAGCAGAATAAATGTATCTTTTTATCGAAACTAATGCAATTGGATAAATTTACTTATTAAATAAACAATTAGGAGAAAACCAAAATTAAGCTTGAATAGTAAAATCGCCAAATTATGCAGATAGGTTTAGGATTATTTCAACCAGATAGCATTCAGTATCACAAAGATCGTACACAATTTCTCGACTTACACGAAAGCACATAAATTACAGGTGGAATAGCAACAAATAAAAGTCTAGTAAAATATATATTTTTTACAAGTGTTTGCATGGAATAATAACGTTTATAATGCAGATTTATGTGTAAACCCAATAGCTGCATCATGTAAGTTTTTTTCAGGTTATGAATTGACAAAATTTGGGTTTTTTGGATTTTATACAATTTAAAGTTTTAATTATTTTTAACTTAAATTTGTCACTTATGCCTTTGCAGAAAAAAATGAATATTTACAAAATATTGTTTTTAGAATTTTAGATTGACCTTTTAAAGTTTTTTCTACAAATTTGTAAATTATAATAATCGTTTAAAACTAAATTCGCCTTTAACATTTACCATTTTTTTCTCTATTTTCTCGACAACTAATATCGTAGTATGATTGAATTCATTAGTTTTTGACATAGACATTATTGTTGCTTCTTCAAAAAATAAAAAATTTAAATACTATTATTCCATACAAAATTTTTACATGTGCATGAAATAAAATCATCTATAATATTTTTAAAAAATCATTAAATTTACATGGGGGTGGGGCAAAAAGATCTGACACATTTGAAATTTAAATATCCCAAATGTACATATAATGATATTTTAGCTTACTGATATGGTGTGGACAGTCCAGCATCGCGCTTTCATTGTAGAAACATTCATTAATAACGGGTCAGTAACTGCTGCTCAAAGAGCATTCCGTGTACATTTTTAGCTTCTTAGACATGATCCCGTCCCTACGCGCCACACAATTTTATTGTGAGTTGCCAACTTCAGAACAAAAATGGCCCGCCGGGCGCAAACCACAAAAACACCAGAAAATATTGATGCGGTAAAATAAGATACTTTTTTATTTATTTATTTTAATTTGGCTTTATTTAAATTTCAAATGTGCCCAACCCTAAATTATAGAAACACGCAAACCTGTCCGATAATTTATAATATTGCATGAAATAATTGATAAATGGACATCAAATAAAATCCAGTCAATTGCGCTTTGTGTTAATTTTAATATTAACGTTAATTTTTAATGTTAAATTCTATGTAATTACCGTATATACTCGCGTATAAGTCGAGTAAATTTTAAGAGGTTTTTAAGTCCTAAATTGGAAACCCGCGTATAAGTCAAAGTAACAAAAATAAAAACAGGTTTAATGATTTCATTAAAAATTAATTTGTACGTTTTTTACCCGCGTATAAGTCGAAGTGGCTATTTTGACTTGAAAATTTGACGTAAATTTCTCGACTTATACGCGAGTATATACTGTAAATGATTTATTTTCTTTTTTTTAATATAAATACTTTTGAGATTTTATGATAAAAGAAATTTATATATTTATTTTAACATGCACAAAAGCTTCACACTTCTCCTGAGATACCTTGTTTCATCACACATTTAGATTAGAAATTATTAATGTGATAGTAATTTCTCAAATTACTCTAATCTGGTTTTGGCGTATTGCATAAAATCAATAATTGAAACTCATTCTGCTTAATTCATTAGCTGTGAAAGCTTTTACCCGTGAGCAGCGTGTATCGAATAAACAGTGCAAAATTTCTCATAAAAATTTTTAAGTAAATTCGTTTTATTGTTTTTTTCTTGTTTGTTTTTATTTTGTATTAAAATTTGTAAATGAAATCTTAACTTTTATAAAATTTCATATTTTTTTATTCTAATGTTTATTATAAATAAAGTTTTGTAAATTATTAATAAATGTTATTTTATGTGCGGCCCGCCAAAAAATTTTAAAATTTAAATTGGCCCGTTGATTAAAAAGGTCGCTCATCCCCGATATAAATGATATTAATTACATATTTAAACTTTACCATTAAATTCTGGGACACGTCGAATTTTACAGATTTGCAAATAGTGAAAAAGTACAATATTGTTTAATTTTAAAAGGATTACGTTTATTAAGTAAGTATTGTCAAATTAAATGAAAATAATAAGTGTACAATCAAAATTACTTAATTTAACCACTTGATGTCAGTTATGTAATGTAAATGAGAAAATATATTAAACATTAGGCAATCCTATTAATTATAATATATTTAAAATTTCGTAGGAAAATAAAAAAACCCTGCAACTTACCCAAGTTGCTTTTCGTTCTTCTCTCATTCTTTCCTCTTCTTGTTTACGACGCTTCTTTTCTTCAGACATTAGCGACTGTTTTTTTTCCAATTCAATTTCTTTCGTTCTTTTATCTTTGGTGACTTGAGCTTCAGTCGGATAATAATTACGAGTCGGACCGAGAATCATTGCGATTTCCGATACAACTTTTTCAACGGTCTAAATTAATTTTCTGTTTTAAATTTGACAATAAAAAATTCGAAATTTTGGATTATCAATATTACAGGCTGATCGTTTTCATGAGAACATTAGAGGAAGATTTTATTTCTGACAGGAGATGTATGGATACAGAAAATGTTACAGAATTTTAACAAATTTTATTTAACAAGAATAAATAATCACGTAACAAGTGGACTTACTGTCAAATTATGAAATAATTTTATGTTATTAGTTCAACTTTCGTAAAAAATTAACACATGTCAATATTATTACAAATTATATCGATGTTACAGACAAATATTTAATAAAATACAGAGTAACGAGAAATTATTATAAGTCTTAAAAATACACATCTAAATAGGGTATTATTATATTGCTAGATTAAGTAAAAGATTTCGCAAAATCCCGTTTTAATAAAATGAAATTTTTTTGAAATTTAAGGATAACTTTGACAAGGATGTTTAAATAATGTCTTTGGTGTACAGATTGAAGTTGGGAGTTAAAAAGTTGAAGAGGACTATTTTATTGTCGAAAATTCTCATTAGTTTTTAATTAAACTTGAAAAGACACATTAATTAATTAAAATATAATTCATAAATAACTATGTAAGCCATAATATGCAGTGTTTATTCATAAAAAGAAATATATCGACCAAAAATAAGTACTGATATTATTCCAATGCAAAATTTAATAAATAAAATAAAATTTAATTTCTCAATATTAGAAATATTTATTAATTATTTATTATTAAGGTAATGATTTCTTCGCGGTATTATATAATGTTAAACAAGTAAATGATATAAGCATTGATATAAAATCAAAAAAAATCGATTATAAAAATAATCCTTTTCAATTATAAATAAAAATAATCTATTTTTTTCCATTTTATTCAATATATACTTTGCAGTAAAATGCTTATATTGTCATTTAATTATCATTATAATTATTACTACTAGCTATAACGCGTCAAAATGTCGACATTTTCGGACTTAAATTTTATTTTTAGATAATTATCCTAAAATCGCGCAGATAAGCCGCATTAATATTTTCCTTAAAAATCACTTGACATTTTTTTTATCAGCGCGATTTTAGGGTAGTTATTTTTCGTCCCAGCAGTGAATAAATCAAAAAAAACATTCTCTCCTAAAAGCTATTTTTATATTCAAAATTTTTATATTAACACATGGAAACTTTTATATTAAAAAATAATCAATAATAATTAATTAGAAAGAGCGTTACAATCATACATTTTGTTTCATAAAGTTTCTTGCATAAAATAATTTTTAATTTCAATTAAATATATTGATTCAATTATTAAATATATATATTGATTCAATTATTAAATTTAAATAAGATTTTATTTTATGGTGATAAACTACTGTACAGCTCATCTTTATCTTTAGTAGACAATTAATGATTAACTTTTAGAAAATGGATCATTTGTTACCTAAAAACAGAATGCAATTTCTAATAAATGAATAAAATTAAAACTTTATTGGAATTACATAATCACGGTATTTCTAAAACTCCTTCGACAGTTCATAAAGTCTATTTCAATTCTAATGAAAAGATCTTCCCCGAATTTTATTTGCCGTAAATTTCAAAGATTTTTTAAAATAGAAAATGTTTACCAGTAAAATCACTTGTCTTTTTATCAATTTTTTATCTCCATTCCAAATTTAGATAAATAAAAATATTTGATCGATAGTTAAAAATGAAGAAAAATGATAAGAAAAAATGTATAAATATAACTCAATATGTATTACTACTATTTGATTGCTAAAGTAACAAAAAAATTCAAAGAATAATAGAAAATCGATTATGGATAAATTTCCCGTCTTACCTTGAACTCATCCTTCATAAGATCCAATCTGATAATTTTCACCCCATTATCCTCGAAATAGTTTAGAACGGTGTCTTCTTCATTATTCACGGATCGATACTCGGTGAGACGGCGCAAGAAGCCTTCCTCTGTATTATGAGTGCCTGTGACAAGAGGTTCAGGAAGTTCCATAATCTTCTTTTTTAAAAACTCATCATCCGCATCCAATACAAAAACATGAGTTGGAATTAAATTTTTATTATAAGGAGGTTTTTCTTCATTTTCTGCAGCCTCTTCTTCTTCTTCCTCTTCATCCTCGCCAACTAAATGATAAATTAAACTTGTCTCATTTCTAACAAATTATACTATTGAACAAATCTTCGGCTTGTTCCTTAGTTTTAGGATAATTATCCAATAAGAATCCTTGATTCCTAACATACTTTGATAGCAATTTATCCTTAAGAAACCTTAAAAGAATATTAAATTCGGCCTAAAAGAGCAAGTACAAACTTAGTAATATATTGCATTTCTATACGTCCATTGTTTTCGGCCTTACTTTCATTTATGTTCTCTAACAATTCAGCATCATCTGCTGCTTTATCCGCTTCATCTTCTTCACCCTCTACAACTTCTGCTTCAACTTTAGCAGCATTTCGTTCAAGTCTAGTAATTGTTTCTTCAATCAAATCTTTCAGTTTAACCCAATGGATTCGGTAATGAGCAGCTAACTGTTCAGCAACCGTCGACTTTCCAACAGCCGGCGGGCCCAATATGCAAACTTTGAACGGCTGGAAAGAAATCCACTGATTCGCGGTATTCAATAATTAATAGTATATACTATTAAGTTGCGGACTGCTTTGAATTCTTTCACAATTTTATTAATGTTTTCCACGATTCCAGTTTCCGAGATCCATTTCATACGCATATTCTCCTTGACGAAAATAGGATCGATTTGCAGATTTATCAACAACTGATCGTATTCATTTTGCTATCAAAATTAAAATGATTAAACTGTATTTTCAATTTCAATTTGTAGTATTAATGCATTTGATTAAGTTCGATAGACTAATCCAACAATAAAAATTTTAAAAATCACTGGTAAAAGGAAATTCAATTTGTTGAAAGGTATTGGAAAGGAAAATAAAATATGGCTTAATGGACATTTAAACAATCGATTTCAAAATGTCCAATCACAATACTTTAAATTATCCAATAAAATCAAGTTACTAAAATTAAATTAATTTCATAATTGAAATAACTTCATAGAATTCATTTTTAATAACCACAAAGAATTTAATCGAAAAATTACTTTGATATCTTCATTTGTAAGCACTTCTTCTTTAGTAACGTATTTTATTTTTCCAGTACTTAAACTTTTGGAAACTGTCTAAAATGCATTAAAAACGTATGTAACATTGGAAAATTTTATTACTCGAATAATTTCCTCCAGATTATTTTTCGAATCATCAGTCGCAAGAACATATCGGGTCTTAGGATGAGCATCAATAAGGTTTTGTATAACTCTGTAAAAATTGATTAAAATCAGTTGTATGCTAAAATTTACCCAGCTAAATCATGAACATGAATAGTGGGAATGAAGTTCTGACCAGCTCCAATTACTTCTAAATATTGAGAATTCTGCCAAGCTTCTTTGAAGAAAGGATGGAATACATTTTCTCCACATCCATATGTTAGACCTGAAGCCACCACATATGTGATTAGCTTATCTTTTTTCTATATTATTTTATTATTATTCTAGCAAAACAAACAATTCAAACTTATCAACGAATCAATTGTACATTAGTTACTCATAATAATCAGTAATTGAAAAAATAAAATCAATAAATTAAATTACAGTATTTCCACGTTTAATAGAGGTTTTTTCTAAATTGAGATGGTTTTTGAAATTTGTGTGAGTAATACGACGCCTGAAATCGTCTTCGGTAAACGGTACTTGAGTTTCTTCCTACAAAGTATTTGATAATTTTTGTTCATTTAAAAAAATTAATCACCTCAGGGTCTATCTGTTTGGTTTTCGCCCAAGTCATTACTGTTGACAGAAGAATAAATTGTTTTTGATTTGCGATTTTGTCCGCCTCGTCGTAAAACTTTTTCAGTAACCAGTTGGCTTCCTCTAATTGATATTCGTCATCCAAAATGTTATAAATGATCACATCGGTTTCATGAAGTGATTTAAATAACTCTTCTCTTGTTTCAAACTACAAAAATTAAAATTAATAAACATTATTTAAATTGTAATTTAAAGTTAATTATTATTAAATTACTGATAAAAATATACTTTAATTATTTGCTTGGCAAAATCCAAGTTAATATGCTGCTCTTCGTTTAAAATTGTGCCAATTATTTCAAATAAACCTTCTTTTATAATAGGTTTATTTTCTCCTTCTGCTTCTTCTTCCTCTTCTTCTTCACGCAAAGTAGCTCCAGTTACACATTTTGATAAAAACTAATTCAACATAAAAATTAAAATATATATTAACTTAATTACTTTCCCAATATTATTACTATGGTATGTATCTAAATGGTTTATAAAGATTTCTTTTGCTTTAATTTTTGGTTTAACATCTTCTTCATCCATTCTTTAAAAAAACTAAGATTTAAATACTATGACAACAAAGTCCAAAATTATTAAAACAAATTCATATTAAAATTATTTAAAATTATTCAATTTGCTTTATTTAAAGAATTTTTTCAGCGTTCTTTATTTAAGAAATATAGGGATATTTCATTTAAACAAAAATCGCGTTATAATTAAAATAGCAAACTGATAGTCTTTGGTATTTCGTTTTATTTTAACTTTATTTTTTCAATATTTAACCCAGATGTTGCCAAAACTATTTTATTCAAAAAAAAAAACAAAATTAGTAAAATCTTATTTAAAGTAGCTAAATAAAGTTATTATACAAAATCAAGAATAAAAAAAGAAGTTAACTGGTCAAGACTTGTAATTGTGATGTGCTAAACACATTCTTATTATAGATATCTCTAAATAACTAGCGTATGCAAAATAAAAAATATATATAAGGAGCGTTCTTTTAAAAGGACGGTGGCAACATTTGGGTTAACCTTTTTTTATCACTGCGCGATATACAATAACTTGATATATCTTTGTTAAAGATAAATATGATGATCAAATTTTTATAAAACATTTAATGAATTTCAAAAACTGTTTGTTTTTATCACAATATTTAAATATTTTTATTTAAATATCATCAATTAGTAATTATACATCGTAAATTCGTAACATTCGACCGAACGTGTGCTTTGCTTTATGGTTTCTCTTCGTTCTGATTGGATATATCCTTTTGATATATCATTTTCCTCCTTGTAATTGTATCATTAACTGATGGTAAAAATTAACAGAAAATTTACTTAATTATATTCTGGTCGCAATAAAAAAAATTTCAGCATTGTGGACACTTCACTCTTAAGGTCTCATTTTATTAGCACTTTGAGTCGCATTAACCAATCTTATTTGCCATTATCATCCGCGGTTAACCCATTATTTTAGATAGTTTTTGTTTGGGCTATTAATGTACGTCGAGTTGAACTCATCTGGGACGTTGCACCGCGGTGTCAGCTATTGCGTATAATTCACGTTTATGTTACTACTCATCTTTCCCGATTCAGTACAATCAAACTAAATATTAATTTATTTGCATCGACATTCATTCTCGTTTAACCATATCCTAATTGATTATTTAATTAAATTCTCTATTTATTAAAGTAATCCGTACCTTCCAAGGTCCAATCAAAGCATACATACCTGCAAGTAATCTCATTCATTTTAATATTTAAATATCAACTAAATTATTTTATTTTAAAACAAAATATCAATGCAAAAATAATTTTGAAAGTCCATCAATGCGACGTTTATTTGCAGGGTCGTCCACGTTTCTGTGATGGTTCTTCATAATACCACTCCACTGAGTTCGATACTTAAATCTGTCGTCGCTGGAAAGATTTCAATTACTTCCTCTAATCCGAGTTCAGTCGATAAAGATGCTCTCCATCCGTATTTTCAATCAAGCCCGCATTGATGTCCAGCTTCACTCATTGTAGTTGCGCAATAGCAAAATTTACATCATTCACCGCCTGTACCGTGCGATTCGGGCTGGGTTCACGGTCGTCTTTTGTTTGAACACTGCCACAGGACATCTGTTGCCTTCGGGCTCTTTGGATTTTTTAGACCTTCTGACTTGTCGGTTGGGCTCAATCCGGTGTCCGTCATTCCAAGCTCGGATCTTGTGCCGTATTCCCTCACTGTGCGGAATTCCATATGAGCTCTTCGGGATGGGCTCCACAAGGGTTCGAATTTCCTCCCGTTCAAGTTGGACGACTAAATACCAACCCGCAGAAGATGGACCGACCTCGGATTCCTCATATTGACGCTTCAGGTTAGGCATTGGTTGACTAGAGAAAGGTCTATGTTAATTCACCTACTATGGCTTATATAGCCTGTGACCATACCGGTGTGTGACGAGGTGTGTCTGCTCCTACCCATCAGTCTGTATACCGATTAACGACTTTCCCTCTGTCGGTGTCACTCACACATTCTATCTCGCCATACCCATGAACACACCTATACATAATTACCTGTACGCATACAAACTTTCTTACCAACACATCCATATCTAACCCCAACCAATGTAAATATCGACCGGAACTCTCGTCTAGGTTGTATAACATCCTCAAGTGCACTTTAATTTAATCTATGCACCATTATATTCAAAACTCATCATCATTCTTAATTTTCATGTAGGTGCTCTTTTCTATTATTATGCTTAGCCAAGGTTTTAATTGCGTCCCCATTGTTATGATAGCTCAACATTGAGTTTAATTAAATAAAATCTGACTTTTATTATCTATTCCTAGATTATTAGCTAGCTATATTAACAAATTCAAAGCGATTTTAAATTTAATTAATATCTTAACAAGTTTAAATAATTTGACGCCCACTTTAATATCATAAGCGGTTCTCAACCAACTTTATAATACTTTTACTTCTATACAACGCCCTGTATATAACCAGTCATTATTAATTAACCTCAACCTGATTGCCGACCTAAATAAATTACTGTTTGGCCTTAGGGTTTGTCATATCATTTTTAAAGGTTAGGGTTAGGGTTAGGGATGGTTATTGTGCTTATACCATCTGTGTACCCATGGCGACGACCATGTTGGTACTGTACACAATGGCTGAAAATTCATGAGCAGGTGAGCTCTATTACTAAAACTACTCCTCATGATATTTTCATTTTCGGGTTCTGGACTGCCGATAGAAGATCTTACGTCATTATTCATTATCTATTCTAGTGTTAGATTATTGTGGTCCTCATTTCTGGATGTTTTCTAATGTTATATTCAAAGGTTTTGCGCAGGGATCCGCCCTTATTTTTCTGTTAATAGATGTTGCTCTGTGTTTTCTGTAATATTTGGGAATATTTATCTTATCCTTCAAAAAGATTTGAGTAGGGATCCGCCCTTATTTCCAAGTTAATAAATGTTGCTCCATACTTTCCTTAATATTCAAATCATTCTTTAAAAAAAATTGAGCAGGCCTGTATTTCTAGTTTTAACCTGTGTTTCACTAAAGTTACTTACAGCGATGGACCCAAATCCAATACCATGATGGCATAAAATCGAAAACTGAGAGCAGCAACAATCTTGTGTTAACGTTAAATGTCAAAACCAAGTGTAATTTCAAATTGATAAACTAGTTGTGTTCAAGTTAAAAACTAGTTTTTTAACTGAATTTTCAATCATTATTTATACTAATCTCGATTGTGCATCCATACATTCTCTGCCACTAAAGCCAATCAGAATGCAATGAAACTTGATTTACTTTTGCATGCATGCATGAGTGTGTGTAATTATTTATTTTTAATTTAATTGATTTAATTAATTAATTTTTATTAATTTCAACAATTTAATTTTGTACATTTCATAATTTAAATAATTTTAGGTAATTTTATTTTAATTTTCCCTAATTTTAATCATATAATTCTATAAAATTTATAATTTAAATAATGTTAACTAATTTTATTTTAATTTTTATTATTTTTAATGATTTAATAAATTTTATAATTTACATAATTTCAACTAATTTTATCTTAATTTTTATTATCTTGTTGAGGTCTCAGTATTCGAAAACCCCAACTTACTGGTTCTTATATAACAAATTCAATAACAATAAGACTGTTTAATAAAATTTTATTAATCAATAAAATTCACCTTTTGAATTATACAATTTTATTTTTCAAGCTTTTCCAAAATTTCACTGATCAATAACGGGTGCGTGTTATGTTCTTGTAAATATGGTATGTTGCGTGTTGTGTATTAATTACTGCTTCTTTATGAAAATTATGTGAAAGGTTTCTGTTCTGTTTCGCTATTAAATTATTCTCAGGATTACCCTTTGAATAGTTAAGACGCTAATTTTTGGCGACTAAACTAATTTTGTGAGTCGTTTATATATTAAAATTTTTTTGCATAATTAATTTTATTTATTTTAGCCTTTCACTTTTCTCTTAGCATTTTTAAATTAATTTCATTTATTTCAGTCTCGTCAGACTGATATTAAATTTCATTTAACTTGGCCTTAATTAATAATAAATTATTAACTTGACATTTAAATTAGATTATGGCCTTAATTAATAAACTATTAACTTGACATTTAGATTATTATTATTGTAAAAATTAATACTTATTTAGATATATTTTAAATTATTATTATTATTTATAAATATTAATTTTAAATACCCTTTATATACACACACATATATGGCCCTGTTCTATAATACTTATCAAGAGTAAATGTAGTGATGGGCCTGCCCTCATCGTCTAACAATCTTATCAGTTCTACTGGAAATTCTTTAGTTTCAATTTTTAAATGTATTTATCTCTTTATTTTGTTTCCTTTAATTTTTAAATAATTTATCCCGTTCCTTTCTTAGAGTATGCACTCATTGTTCTAGCTCCTTCGTATGTATATGCGAGCCATAACACCCCTAATTTATTCGATTATGGTCTTTTGTATGTAAATATAACCAATCATCCATCTTAAAATTTCTTTCCTATTATTAGTTAATTTATTATCAATTATTTAATTTATTATTATTTTATTTGCTAGTTGGCAGGTTTTTTGAATGCGATATTTCTCATAACTGTGTTGGTGATTGCAACTTCTTGCGTTTCTTGATTTTATGATAGATGTTTTATTTATTCTCAATGTGTTATGTATTTTATTTTGTATTATTTGGTGTATGATTATGGATTTTAATTCAACTTGGTACGGTTTTTATGTTATGTATTTTCGATTCATTAAAACAAACTTTCAATTCTTAGTTCTAGCCCAACATTACTATGGGACGACTGTTAGATTTAGCTTGTCGTTGAAATTGAGTCTGAGTATTTGCAGTTGGTTGTTTGCCCATTCAAAAATCTTTGACAGGGATTGGCATAAAAAATTGGCATAAAAAATTGGCATAAAGAGTAAATTGTGACTGAAATGCGTCGGTATATATACACTATTTTTGGTGTGCATGTATGTGTGCGTGAATTGATGCAGTAAAACAAATTCGAATTATTTTAATTCTAGTTAATTTTTGATTTATTTTTTATTAAATTTGTCACAATTATGGACATGGACATTTCCAGAACATTCCATACTATTTTAATATATAATTCTTATTTTATTCGCCTTTTTGTTACTTCTCTTTATGATTTTTGTTATTTTAAAATTTAAATGTTTGTTTGGTGGCCATGATGGATTTCGGCGTTTTGATGTGTTGCTCTGGTTTTTTATTTGTTTTTTATTATAATTTTATCTTTAAATTATTTTTCGATCCTGATTTTTGGAAATTTCTCTGATTTCCGTTCTTATTTTGCTATTTCGCCTTAATTCGAATTCATTTTGTTGTTGTGTTCCAGTTGTATTTGGGTAAATTTCATTTAGTGCTTTTTACTAATGTTTAATTTTTCTTTTAATTTGGTATTTTACTTTTGTGCACAGTGTTTTCTGTTATTTTTGTTTACTTGATGTTTACTATGTTATATTTTGAGTACACATAATGCCGGGTATGCGTGTTATGTGCCGATGCATTCCGTCACAATCGTAACTTTGGGTCTAAATTCAGTTTTAGCCCAACAAATTTGTTATCTAAACCCGTATAATTATTAAGTATTAAAGACTGCATGTATGACAAGTAACTTTGATTGTCTAGGTCCTCAAATAATATCATTTTTAATTATTTATCCCAGTTAGACATATGGTGTAGAAACATGTGTAGTATAAGTGTATGGGTTCAGTTTGAAGCTTCCAAGCACATCGTTCATAGGTGCACTTCAGCGTACCTCATATCAGGAGACTTACCATTTCAGTTAGTTTTTCAAATTTCCAAGCGTTTTCAAGAACTTGGCTTTTAGTAATATCAAATTGATCAATTCATTCATTGTTTTGGCACAAAGATAATTGAACTGGACTGCCTGGTTGAAATGCTTTTTAAGGCGGCCCAGTTTGTATGAAATATTCTCCGTTTTTTTCACTTTTTCACTTTGGTTTTGTTCTTCCTGCCGCACTCGGAGCCGGAGCTCTTTCAACTCGACCTGGTCTTGTATGCTCTTTGGTTGTAATTGTTGAATCAATCATAACCGCTTCTTCATTTGTGTGGGCCTTAACCAGGTGTTTTCGACTTCACTGCTCCGCCACTTGAGTTTTATTACTCGGTCTTGTAGATTTGCCACTTGTTTTAGTGTGTTGTCTCGGTCGGCCACCAGGTTTGACATTAATTTTATCACTGAATGAAGAAAATAAGTTGAAATTAAATTATTTCTAGGTCTATATTAAAACAATTTCGAAGATAAGCGCGCTTTACCCGTGGTATCTCGCCTAACCAAGTTATCTTGTGTCGCTATTAAGGATCCCATTTAGTTTTATCTGGTATTATTATTCTTACTACTTTTAATTTAAACCTATTGTATAATTATTAAGTTGGTGTTGGTTAAAGTTTCCGTGATTCAGCATCACCACCCTATAATCATTCCTTGCACCATTCACAAAATTAAACACTAATAAAATTATTTATTAATTAAAACATTGTGCACCCTATAATTCACCGCTTAAAATTCATTCATTTAAAATACAGTTCTCTTTCCGACAGGACTTGGTGTCTCTATTTTCCGATTTTAAATTTTGGCTAAGTCCTTCTTCCACTCCTCGATGTTGCTGCATAAATATTCACCATTCTTATTTTCGACGATGCCCATTTCAATGTCCATCTCGACTCGATTTACCTCATTGACCGCTTGCGTCTGTGCAAGTCTGACTGAATTTAAGGTTGTGTCCCGCTTGAGTACAACCATTGCGTACTGATCCATGTTGGGTGACTCGGGTCACATACATCTTTCTTTGGATTTGCTTGATTCGATCCTGAAGTTCTGTTCCAGGCTCGGATTTTGGTCCATAGCCACTTTGTTTGCGGGATTAAGGTCATTTGTGGCATAGGTCATCGCAGGTTCTGCATGCTGTTGTTTCTACCTTCGCTCGAGGTCCTTCTCATAGGTATGTCACGCTAACATTTCAATTCAATTAAATCTTCCTACAAATATTCTAGTTTCCTATCTATTCGTATTGCAATTTTTATCTCTAATTCGTTTTTTGTTATCTTGAGGAAATCTTTTTGATTTTTACACCAAATTTAAAAGAAATTTCATATGAATGCAATTGCTAGGCTTCAAAACACAAAGAGATTTATTACCTGTTTTGTAAGCAGCTGTGCATTTCCAGAGTTTGTTTTGTATTTACATTTCCCTTAACTGAAACAGAGTTTTAGCTTTGAAACTACACATGAATCTTGTATAAGCACGAATATTTTGAAAATTAATGACTATTAAATAGTTAATTCAGAAACCAATGTCAAATCTCTTACAATTTATTTTTTCTTTTAGAGTGGATTTATTTTAAAATTTAAATATTGAAATTCTATAAAATGAATGAGAAGGTGGGGATAAAAATCATAAGTGAAACAAAGTATCATAATACCCTGAAATTGTCTTTGTCAAACGCCTCAGCTGATGAATGAGATTGCAGTTCTTGTAATGTATATTATTCAATGTTTCCTTCTGGAAACCGATAGGGAATTTCCATATTTTTTATCTGATTTTCAGAGATCCAAAATTTTCACATGGGAATTCAACCAGATTTAATGTGAAGAACTTGGAAAGTATTTCATCTTTATATGGAAACATAAATATTTATTGTCATTTCTAATGAAAAAATATTAATTAGAATATTATGAATGAGATTTTTAGTCTATTTTTACTTTCTTAATAATAATAACAATAATTTTATAATTTGTTTAATTAGTTTATAATATCTATAATTTTGTTTATCCTACTTGATAATGAAACAAGTATTTCTAGAATATATCGTAAAACGGATTATTATTATTATTATTATCATTATTATTATTATTATTATTATTATTATTATTATTATTATTATTATTATTATTATTATTATTATCATTATTATTATTATTATTATTATCATTATTATTATTATTATTATTATTATTATTATTATTATTATTATTATTATTATTATTATTATTATTATTATTATTATTATTATTATTATTATTATTATTATTATTATTATTATTATTATTATTATTATTATTATTATTATTATTATTATTATTATTATTATTATTATTATTATTATTATTATTATTATTATTATAAAGTGATGATTTCCTGGTAGCAGCATTAATTAAATGTTAAACAAGTACATGATAATATAAGCCTTTTGATGCAAAGTACATATTTAATAAAAAGAAATAATTTTCGATTATAAAATAATTCCTATCAATTTCATAATTTCATAATTGATAAGGATTATTTTTATAATCGAAAATGATTTCATTTTAATAAATATATACTTTGTAGCAAAAGGCTTATACATTTATGTATTATCATTTACATGTTTAATTATTATTAATATTATTATTATTAAGTGATGATTTTTTGGTAGCAGCATTTATTATTTAAAACAATTAAGTGATAATTTAAGCTTTTTCTGCGAATAATGTATTTAATGAAAAAATTTCGACTATAAGTCCTTGTCAATTCTTATCATTGTTCTAAATATTATATTTATTATTATTATTATTATTATTATTATTATTATCATTATTATTATTATTATTATTATTATTATTATTATTATTATTATTATTAAAAAATAAAAAATATATAAATATTTATCATTGATGAAAAACATAGCATAATTCGCTCAACGGGAAAATGGTACCTATCTGGAAACCGGTACAAATTATTGGACAAACATGAATCTGCCATTCCTCAGGAATTCATCAACAAAAATATATTTAGTGAACCATCTCATTTTCATCCAATTATAATCGAGTTGTTTATTAAAATAAAGGCAATAATGAAATATTTATTCGAATAATGAATGAATATATGTCCTGGTTGGATAATTTGTCCACATGGAATGATTCCAGCTGCATCCAGTTGTCAACGGGCCATTGCATGGCACAGTTATGAGTCCTAGAATAAGTTATTGAGAATTCAAAATATGGCATGATATTTACAATAATTAATTATATTATTAAATTATAATATTCCATGTTTCAATTTTCAATATTTCACATATTTTGCTTTTATTTGTAATTTAATATAATTTTATAAAATAGTTTTTTAAAAAATCGGTCAGGTTTTAAACATCTTTTTGAGTCCTGGTACCTTTCCATTTAGGATTTTGATAATTTCTAATGAACTTTGATTAAGTTTTCGTTTTTAGCCATTAAAATCGCTCAAAAATTTGACACACACACACACACACACACGCTTAAGATATGAAAAAAAAAGAATCTTAAGGAAAAGTATATTTCTATTAAATATATAGCAATAAAAATAACCATATTTTTTACAAATAATGATGTACTAACTAAATTACGTAAACATTTGCTAAATGATAGCCAAATAACCAATTTTTTTACTTACAATTTGTGAAATAATATTCTATCTAACAATTTGTTTACAAAATATAGCTGAATAAGTCTTAAAGTTTCTAAACTGAAATGTCCCACTGTGGCTTCTAATTGTTCGTTCAGAAATTCTTATTCATTTGGCGCTTTTTGTATCTTTAAATGTAATTTCGAAAAAAATATAAACATTACAAGACACTTATAGACGGTGTCTCCAGAGGCGAATATGATTTTTCATACGCCATGTTTACAAGTTTGCAGATATTGTTTCTGTGGTTTAGCTAATTTGCAAGTTATGTGATTTCCAGTGTAGCAGGGAAAGTATGCCATAGAGTTGAATCAGCAATATTGTATACTTACCTGGCTCGAAGAGAAATTTCGCGTCTCCTGCATAGTACTGATGAGAGCCAAAAGCTCGAAACTTGTCTACTATTGGGATTTACACTGGATATCACAAAGCTTGAAATGCTTATATAATTTTAATGTTAGACATCCATAAAAAAGTATTTTACATAATTTCGAAAGTATAGAAATCACATTTAATATATAAAACCCCATTAGTGACGTACAGATAACAATTATCGTTTAATATTGAATCGGCATATCATAATAATTTTTTTCAATAAAAATAATGCGCTGCTTCTTTATATATTTTAGACAAATGTATAATCGAGCAAAGCAACTTATCACATGTCATCTAGCACTGGCGGATCCAGACCATCTAGCAAGGGGGGAATTTTTAGGTTTTAGTGGCAAATGCAGGCAAGCCCATAAATCGTAAAACTTGTTTACCTTTTTTTCTTTGAAACTCATTATTATTGATTATAGCAACAATCTATATTTTTTATTATCAACTGATATTAAATTAATAATACACAATTATTTAAAAAGTTTAATTTTAAAAGTAATTTGTATTGACCATTTATTATATTTTTAACTAACACGGCATGGTGTTTGAAAACGGAAGTAAATTAAATCTATTCAGTAATTTGAATTTTAATAAAGTTGTGCGGTGCGTATTTTAAATCGGACCATTGGGATACAAATATATGACGTCATTTTATAGTTACATTACATAGATTATTGTGTCTCTATGCTGTGCTGTGCATGTGTTCTCTCTAACGAATAGCCTCAGTCAATTGTTTCAAAAAAAGTTTAGATTTGAATGAAGCAAAAAATTGCATTAAAGACCTATTGATTGTTTTAAAATAAAAAAGAGAAAACTGCGAAGGAATGTTTGCGGAAATATTTAGAGCAGCAGAAAAAACAATAATTGAAAAAGATGGCAGCTTCACCTACAAAAGATTGTGCGACGACAGACACGCCGGGAGAATATACCTTCGGATACATTGGAAGAATATTACAGGCGATCAATTTACATTTACTAATATATATGCACTAATATTGGACATAAATACACATTTTTCTAATGAAAATTTGCATTGTCTCCAAATCTATTCTTTGATGCCAGAAAACATTATTAAACTGAATCATAAAGGTGTTGTCAAAACTGTTTCTGCAATCAGTAATGTCTATGGCGTAATTCTTGGATTTATGATCCAAAACTTGCCTGCACCTGAATTTACATCGGAAGTTCAACTATGACAGTTCAAATGCATGAGGATAAAGGAAGAGGGAGGAATCAAATTACTGCCTACTGATCTTTCTGTTGTTTTTGATTTGTGTGACCAGGTGCAATATCCAATCACTCACAAGTTGTCTCAAATTATGAAAACGTGCCCTGTAAGTGTTGCAAGTGCTGAACGTAGATTCTCAACCCTGCGAAGAATAAAAACCTGGCTGAGAACGCGAATGACAAAAAACAGACTAGTCGGATTAGCCCTACTTAATATACACAGAGAAATTCCTGTAAATGTTGAAAATGTGATTGAGCGTTTTGCGAAGTCGGGAAATCAAAAACTAGATTTTGTGTTATAAATTGTTAAAATAATTAACAAATCAAGTTTTTATGTACGTTACTAGTCTAATAACTAAACTCTCTAGTCTTCATCAAATGATTGTATTTCAAATTTCAATAATTATAAATTACTTCAAAATATAATTTACAACAGTGTAAAATTTGAACATTTTTTTGAGTATACTTTCTTTATAAAGGGCTGCAAAAGCCAAGTAAAAATCGCTAAAGAAATTTCTTTCCAAATAATATAATATTGATCCTCCACTGTCATTTAGGTAAATAGGATTATGTAGCTCCACTTTAAATTTACTAGCTTCATTATTCGTATGAATTAATGAACAATCATTGTTTAATAGAATAATGAAAAAATTGTTTCTAATCATTTAATTTGAAATTTTGATATCCAAATTGGGTTTTGATATCCATGCCATTTATTCTTGCTTTTAAATTTTAATTTAAAAATCTTTTCAATTATAAATATTGTTAATTGTAGAATCACTTGTAATTCCTATTTATAAAATCTACCTTGGATTTCATCATTATTTCGTCTTCACTAGCATGTTGAATATTTTTTTGAATATTTTTTTTTTAAAATTTGAAAAAACCTGTTCACTCCAATTGTTATACAACCATTTGTTTTTGTATTTACTAATAAAAATTATCAGATTAAATTATTGCCATTTGTAATTTACAAGATTGTTTTCATAAACCATTTTCGTCATCAGCACCCATATACCAATATGTTTTATTGAATTTTGACTTAAAAAATTTTGATTGTAATAATTTTCAACCAAAGAAAGTTTTCCATTACCTCTTGTACCTACGATTTGAAAAACAGCATAATTTTTTAATTTCATTTTAACAATTAATTAATAATATTGTCTATACATTTGTTTTAATAAATTATTTTATTATTATAAAAACTATTTGTAAATTTTCATATTATGTTCAGTTTTTCATATGAAATTTCGAAAAGGTAAACCACAATAAAATGTTGACAAAAATAATAAACATACAATAACATTTTTCAAGTCTGGCAGGTGTCGAATAATATGTTGTAAACAATCAATTAGAATTTAAGATTTATAATACGATATCAAAGATTTAAAAATTCAATCAATTACATTTACTGATTAAATTGAATCAAATGTTAATTTGCATAATTTATCAAAGAATATGAATTGTATTTATGGACCAGAAGTATTTCCAGTTATGAGTTATATATTGTATAAACCTTTATGCGTTAGCATATTCAACAGTGGTAAAATAGTTATACTGTATAAAAACATTGGATTATCAAGTGTTGGTTAAAGAAATTAATAAAGATATTAAATATGTTATTGAATGAATTTTCTTTTAAAAAACTATATGAAAATTGAAAAATAAAAGTTTTAGAAATGTCAGCAAGTTTATTTAATGAACAAAATGAAATTAATTGCCCATTAAAAAGAAATTAATTTAAAGTGAGGCGTAATCAGTAGCCAAAACAAAATATTAACATCTATGACATAATCACTGATTAAAACAAAAAATAAAATTAAGGTTATGAAAAATAGGGTTCGACCTTGAATCGACCTTTTTTGTGACAGTTGAGAAATTCTTTGGGTCTGGAGTTCACACTTTTATCTACTCACTCCGTAAATTTTATTAAAGTCGAATTGATCGAATTTCAAATGAAGTTCTAATAAATTTATAGAGAATATCTAACCGTACGACAAATGCAAAAAAAAGAAATAGGGTGAAAGAAATTACAAAACCCGCCATCGAAATCACTAATAAAGATTTTCATGAATATTTCTCAATGTCAGCCAGTAAATATTTCTGATTTTATTTATTATTTATTATAATAATTAGCAATTATTCGCTCTGTTTATTTGATATTTTATATATTTTCTTACAAAACTACCGCTACAATCATTTATCGCAAATTCGGGCTGTTTCAACATTATAGGGAAATTAATTTTAGAAAGCTCCTTTGCTATATGAGGACAAAAATGTATTTCATACCGAATAATTAATCTGTTGACATTATTTACCTCCCAATCAAGAAATCCTCCTAGAAGTCTGACAGATTTGATAGGAGCAATTCAATTCCCGATATCTACAACCAATAAATCATCATTTTATCAATATGTATATTGTTTCATTTTTTATCCTAATGGATATTTCCCAATATTCAAATAACTGCCTGTGAAATAATCAGTCAGGTTTACTAATTATTCCTGAAATTTATTTTTCCATATATTTTTTATTTGTTATACTACTTATATTGATATTAAGCGTCAACTGAAAAGAAGCGTTTTGATTGGTTGATAACTTTATGGGGATTTCTCATATTATTTTATGAATTATTTTTCTGTAGGAACTCAGTTTAAATTTTTACAATGTCCGAGCCAGGAATGTCTGTAATTGCCAATACAATGTTAATGAAGTCGAATAACAAACACAAAAGTTATAGGCTATTTACCGAAGCCGGATGGGAAAAAATTCTAGAAGAAAAACGAATCAAACGGTTGAAAGAAATCGAAAGACATCGGCACATTGATGAAGGAAAATTAGTTGACGGAGAGTTGAAATTTGAAGTGGAAGATTTCAGTGATAACTGCCAACCGGACCCGGAACTCGCCGCCGGATCGATTTTGTTGGAGGATAAATTGGGAGAATTTCCTGAAGAACTGTTAGGGAAACCTCTCAATGAGATAGATCAAAATCTGAAAGAAAAAGTAAAGGATGTAATAAATATAAATCGTATTCTGAATTAAACTATTCTAGTCATTTGTGGTTATCAATACCAGATTTAAAATCAAATACATTTATCGATACACAGCCACCAAGTCATTCCTCCTATGTGCCCCATGGAGTGGGGTGAGGAAACTTGCATTGCTTATCTCCACTAATCAGATTTTTGATTACTTTATTATGCTCACCATTTTAATAAATTGTGTTTTCCTCGCACTTAATAGTGACTACCCAATCTCTGAGTAAGACATTATATTTCCCAATTAAATATATATATTCTAATCAAGGTATGTGTTCTTGGCAATATATACTTTGGAAATGGTGATTCGAATGACAGCAAGAGGAGTAATTATTAATTCGTATACTTATCTAAGAGACCCATACAATTTAGTGGACATACTCATTATCATTCTTTCGTGAGTTATTATATCTATTTATTCTTTGTTATTATTATTATTATTATTATTATTATTATTATTATTATTATTATTATTATTATTATTATTATTATTATTATTATTATTATTATTATTATTATTATAATTATTATTATTATTATTATTAATTCGTAGATATGTTATGATAATAGTGGAGAAATGTTACGGTCAAAATAATGTAAACGTAAGTTCTCTCAGGACATTGCGCGTATTGCGTGCATTAAAAACCATTACAATATTACCAGGTAATTGTTTTGCACTAATAATAATAATAATAATAATAATAATAATAATAATAATAATAATAATAATAATAATAATAATCTCTAATTTATCTTTCTCAGGTCTCAAAACAATAACAAGCGCCTTGATAAAATCACTGAAAATGTTGTTTGAAGTGATAATTTTGAGTCTTTTTTGCATGAGTTTCTTTGCATTATTCGCTCTACAAATTTACCAAGGTACATTACGGAATAAATGTGTCAAAATGATAGACTGGAGGGTGGTGATGTCGGAGAATCATAGCAATGAATTTATTAATGAATTTTATTACAATTGGACTCATAATCCTAACAATTGGATACGGAGTGGAATCAACTATTTGACATGCGGCAATGACAGCAGTGCAGGGTAAGTACCTTGAGTAACTGATATTTGGGTTGGCATATACACAAATTGTTTAGTGTGCTTTATAGGTTTTAAAATAAATATTACATTTTCCTTCCGAACACGAAGAAACTTAATACCGTTTACACTGGTGTGCGAATTAAAAGTTCCAGAACCAAGAGTTTAGACTAAAGGGTGTACTACCATTATCCGTCCTAAATAATCTATTTTTATTTTAAACAATTTAAAGTACAACAAGAATTAAATGATTAAACGGAAAAGACCTTAAATATAGCAGAAAGTATATTTACCCACTACTAGAATTAACTTTTCTATTAGAGAAGATAACTTTAATTTCTTTAGTAATTGTTCAAAAACAAACCCGAATTCGATTTGTCTTCCTCACATTGGGCCAAATCCAAATTTTGGGTATACAAACTTCGATAATTTCGGATGGGCTCTTCTTTCTATGTTCCAATTGATAACCTTGGACTACTGGGAAAACCAGTACAATCTTGTATGCTATATTTCATTTTAATTACTCTTATTCATACCCTCATTCAGGTCATTAGGGCTAGTGGGTCATGGAATATTTTATTTTACATAATTGTGGTGTTTTTCGGATCGTTTTATCTTATAAATCTTATGTTAGCCGTTGTGAGTATGAGTTACGAGGAGGAAGCTGAAGCTCAATCGAGAGAAAATGAAGAACAGAAGAAACGTAAAATAAAAGAAAATAAAAGAAAGAAAAAATTGAAAAAGAAATCAAACATTAGCATAAAAATACCAACCAAAGCGATTCACGATAAAGACCAAATGAAAGATGTAAAAATTACAAATGGAATGAATGATGTTGATTCTTCTCTCTGCAAGAATATATTAAATATTCACGAAAATGATGACAATTTTAGATTTATGGACAGCGAGGTATGGATTGGTATATGATATATGGCGTACTAATGTTTGGTCTATTTAGGAGGAAAAAGAAGGGAAAGACGATGACAATGAAGCTGAATATGAAGATGAAGTCGAAATTGGCAATGATACAAATAATACTGATACAGCAGGTAGGTCTTTATCATTACCTTCTATTATAGGATTTTAAAAAATTTAGAAATGAATCAAACATTAGATCGGAATTGTCAGTGTTGCATTAAACAGAACGCTTTTTGCTCCAAATGGGCCGGATTCCAGAATAGACTCTACATATTTGTCACGGACCCATTTTTCGATTTGTTCATTTCGTTTTGCATTTTCATCAACACAATTATCATGGCCAGTGAGCATTATCCATCTGAGAAAACTTGGGATGATATTCTCAAATATTCCAATATTGTAAGTAGAGACTTCATGTTCTTCGTAAATTGCGACAGTAAAATTTTGATTTTAACGAATCAGGTTTTTTGAGAAATTGATGGTTAAGGTGACCATACGTACTTATTTATTTTTATTTTTATTTCACTGCTATTTTCGTAATAAATGTTATAAACTTACAAATTTTATAAGGTATTTTTTTATTTTTTTTGATGTCCATTATTCCCCCCCCCCCAAAAAAAAATGTTCACCATAGATATACCCTTGAAACCAATTGCCAAGTGAAAAGATTGCCAATTTTATTTTGGATATCCTCATCGTAATCTTATGTCTTCTCTGTATTCAATTTACTTTTCACCTTATCTTGAAATAAATATGTCAATGAATATATTTTCAACTTGATATTACATATTTGGGCTCACTGCTAATGCTATATATTCAACTAACAGCTCAAAGAACCCCCAAAGTATATTGAATAAAATCGATTCTGCATAAAAATACATTCCAAAGACAGTTTATCAATAATGTTCAGCTAGATATTGCAATTATATAAAATACATCATAATGGTTATTGTAGGATTTCTGTAAATAATAGCTATTTGAAAAAATATTATTGCATGTTGAATTTGTATGTCTGATTATTATGCAATATATGTATGAATGTCAAAGGTGTGATATTGTATTATTGATGCATGTGTGTATCTTGTTCAAGATACTTACAGTATAATTACTTCCTCCGAATTGAAAATCAGTTTTTCGATATTAATAAATTATGTATCTCCAAAGTCTTCTAAATCTTCTTCAGTTTATATTACTCATATTTAAATCTTCTTTGAAACTAAATTAATATTCAATTTTCTTCATTCAATTTATTTCTCAATTAAAGTTTCTTTAATTGGTAACACCAAATTTTAAATTTTCTGTGTCTTTTATATAAAGAGGGCAATTTACTTGATAAAGGGCTTCAACTTTCTTGATCCTATATTTTTCTATTATTCTCGTCAGCTCATAAAATAATGTATTATTTAGGTTCTGTCTTTTCTGGTTTAACAATCCTGCACTCGAATCCGATCAATCGTGTTCATAGTATAATAATTGTTAGAAAAGGTTTATCTGTTTGCTCTCCCCTTTTTGATTATATTATTTAGCTTTTCATTTAATTTTCTGTTCAAATTTCCTATTTTTATACAATTCTGTTAAAACGTGCGTAAGAAAAAATATGGACAACCGTTTCATATTGTTACTAATTAAGAGCATAGATTATTTTTTATGTAATTACTTTTCAATTATGTACAAAATGAAGTATTTTCAAAAATTACATTTTTGTTAGAAACTATACAGTGAAGATGCAGTGACTGAATATTCAGAAATTATTTAAATCAAAAATATATAAAAATTAAATTATATTAAAAATATCTATGCACAAATAACAGTGAAAATAAAACAACTTTTTTAAAATATCAATTTAATATTTTTACCAGGTTTCTGTTTATTCTAATTTAATGTCATTTCTAACATTAAATAATAACATTTTATATTGCAAAATAATTGCAACTTCCAATTATCAGAGTAGTGGAGATTTTCAAATTGAAATCAAACAATAAAATATAAACTTGATCAATATTGATTACCTTGATACAGACAATTAATTTGATTCTCCTGGTATTTTATGAATACATGAACAATATATAAACTGAAATATATAAACAAACAAGATATTAAATCTTATTATATTAAAATGAGTAGTATTATATATTATTAATATATATTAACCTTAATAACCACAGAATATTATTTTTATGAATGCCTGAAAATAAATACACATTTCGGGTATTTAATTCTATAAGATAACAGATCATTTTATTTTTATCATAGTAAACCTTGAGAAACTGTAGAATATATCACCCAAGGTCAAATTGAGAAGCGTCTTGATAAAAATTCCTTCATATCCAATAAAATTAGGAAAATTTCGATGCAAATAAAACTTTTAATTAAAAAAATATATTTTACGAATGAGACGTTGAAATTACATAGAAACATTGTCAGATGAACACAGATGAGGATCATTCAAGCAATTCCTGGTAAAATTATTAACAATAGAATATTCCCAATTGTTGGTTTTGTAATATCATTGTTATAAATTTCAAACAATTCTATTAAAACAAATTATTTTAATAATACTGATGAAGAAAGCATTATAAATTAAATTAAAATTTAATTTTAAATTTAATTTTAAATTTATTGTAGTCATGAATAAAATACAAAAATATGGGATGAAAATCGACTATTCAGTGGTGATTGAAATATCCTTTACATGAGTTAAACATAAAACCTTTTGCCTTATAGGTCATAAAGGTGCGCCCTCTTTTAAAGAATAGGCATTTTAATCCAAAGCATTCAGATTACTGCTTTGAGTTAACAGCCAAAAAAAAGAGAAAAGGATAGAATATTTAAGTAAAAATATGTCAATATACAAAATCTTTTATAAAAAATAGTAGCGAAAACTAATTTTATTTTACAATTTAACAATAATTAGGGTAAACAAATTATTAATTAATTAATTAATTATTTTATATTTTATATAATAATAATTACCTCCCTTATAAATTTATTGAAGGAGCAAAATTAATAAAATTATCATTTTAAAGTGGCCCTTTAATAATTTTCAAAATGGCTCTTCAGAAAAAAGCTTTGCCCACTGCAGCTATGAACAAATAAATATAAGAAATCAGAGATGTACACATCATTAGGAACATGATTTCCTTGCACGAAACGGAGAGCCTTGACTCACTATTTTTATTGAAAGATTGAAGTAGCCCTCCAAATTTTCATTTTCACTCCAGAAATGGACATAATTAAAAAAAATAATCGGTCAATTATTTAATTTTTTTATCTAAAAATATTGAAATTTTTGTCAGTTTTGTGTCGACATTCTGCTAGAGAAACTAGAAAACTAATTAGCCAAACTGAATTTAATTAACTTTGATATTTCTTTAGAACTCGATCGTTTAGCTTGATTAATTTTTTTTTGTTTTAAATATAAACTATCTAAATATTATTTGACCTGTTGAACTTCAACCCTAGGACCACAATGACAATGATTTAATGACTCGGTTTGAGAATAATTAATAATAATATGTAAAACTTAACTTTTTTTTAATTGACAACATGTTTGGTAGGGGGAAAATCACTTGACCGGAGTACTGAATGCGGTCTGAAAGATTTATGTCAGGTAATATGAATATCCGCGGTAAACTAAATTCCGGTTGCTCAACAAATGTTGATATTGAACTACTAAAATGGATAATTAAATTAGACCCGTGCTAAGATTTTGCATATAACGGGCAAAGATGATTCAAATATTTGTTGGGGTTTGACTAGAGTGGTACAAAAGAAATTTAATTGAGTGCAAATCGATAAAATACATCGTAACATTTATAAAAAAACTATATTAACAAATAAAAAAACTGCATACAACATTTGATTTAAGTTATTTAATTAAAATTCTTCATGACGAATCGCCTTTAAAGCATACATCCATAAAAACCTAAACAATAATTTTTCGCTACAGAAGAAACTCCGCCTAGAATTGCGTTTTCAAGTTCACCAACGATATTCGAATTCATGGATTTAACATAGTGATTCCATTTACTAAAAAATTCTTCAATGGGATTCAATTGCGGACTATATGGTGTCCATATTCCGCTATAACATTTTCAAAGCCCAAAACCCTGTGGAAAGCCACATTATTCATAACTATCGTATGATTTTCCATGTCCAACTCTTTCATTTTCCGAAATAGCTCTGTCAAGAATTCAATAAAATTATCTCCATTATAAGCTCGATTTTGTGTCTTATGAAAAACTATTCCGCCCTTAGCACAAACCGAATAGTTTCTAGACCTTATTGCTCTTACCACTTTCCTGGCTGGAGTCCACACAAAACTTCTTCCATAATTGACTCTAAGTGAACAACACACTCCCATTTCATCGACAAAAATCGTTTTATCTTCATCAAGTAGAAGATATGCGTTCCCATAATGAGATGAATACAAATACAATAATATTAAATTAATTTATAATAATTTATTAAAAAGAGAGCTTGAAAACTATAAATCAGTAATATATCGATGTTTCTTGATACTCGCGAATTTTCGGCATTGCCTTTTTCAAGTGAATTAATGTTAACAAACCAATCAATTGCCATTGTCGATTTATGAAAACGTTTATTATCCATAATAACCCTTTTTCCGATTTGAAGTACCGTATATACTCGTGTATAAGCCGATCCGTATATAAGCCGAAGTGAGTTTTTATAGTCAATTTTTTGTCCAAAATCAAGTTAAATTAAATATGATTTTTTAAATTAAAATTAATGTTTTTTTGGCTGGCAAAAAATATTGGTTTTTGTTACCCGAATATAAGCCGAATGGAAAAAATTAGCTTAAAAAATTGCCCAAAATTTCTCGGCTTATACACGAGTATATACGGTATATACAAATGTAAAAGCTCTTCAAGAAATTCAATAAAAGACGAAGAATTGAAAGGACCATCGACCAAAACCTATCAAAGAATATCAACGCCAATAAGCTAATGTTGAGATTACCTGTTCGCATGAACAATCAAATTTACAGGAATATCTTTCTGAGAATAAGCATACCTTTAGGAAATATGAAGGTTTAATCTTGATTCATTCAAATACAATAAAGACGAATCGGGTAACCCACGTTATTTATTATTCTGGAATATTTGGTTTGGTTTATATTCCTGACTTGTCACTACTAAAGGTATTTAAATATACTTGATATTATTCACCAAAACCTTAATGATAGAATCGTCATTAGTTAATTAAAAATCCTTAGATTATTGTTAAAAGTAACATTTAAAATTTTTTGATACGTCTTTATCCAACTTACTAATCTCCTTTGTCCTCTAAAAACCACAAATTCGGTTACTTTGAAAGTGTCTAGTAGGCCTCAACGACTTCGTGAAATAATGTGATAGTAATTTCTTCACAAATGAGATCAATAAGGTTAACAAACATGTGGTGAAAAAGACTGATTTTAATGGTGACTACTTTGAGGAAGGATGTTTTGGTGCTTTATATAAAGGACTTTAAAGGTTATTATTCTAATTGTTTGCTCCCGACCTCTGCCACTCAGGCATGTCGCTCATTCGAAGCCATGATATATTTTAGAAGCTATAACATTCAATTCTTCTGTCATCAAATAAATTACTAAGACTAAATAAATCCAAAATTATATTTCATTAAATCTGCTTATATAAACAAATATTCTTGCGATATTTTCTTTTATAAATTTTAATTTCAACCAAATATCAACATACCGTCAACATACCACGTTCATACTTGAATTGCAATTTTATTAAAAAGTATTTTATTTCAAAATTTTAATTCTAATATATTTCAAATAATTTAAGTTTCACTTTTAATTTTACAAATTTTAATCATGAAATAATTTTAATTTAACATTTTAATTTTAACTCCTCACAATATAAAAATGGGTAAAAATAATAAATTAAATAAGAAAAACGCATAACTTGAAAAATCTATATTTAAATAAAGATTATTTAAACAAGTTTATTTTTAATTCAATATTTGTGTAGAAACCAAAATAATTTATTTATTATAATTATTAACCAAAGCATTCTCCGCAGGGAGGGATAAAATTCAGTCTGCAAATTATCTGAAAAAGCAGAAAATTCTAAAGAAAAATGGAAATTTACTTTTCTTTCTTCTATTAAAACAAAATGCCAATAATTCAGGACGGAAAAGGTCGTCCAGGTTGAAAGTTTTGATGAAAAAATTGTAAAAGTTGAGAAATTCCAGGGCGTCGATATTATCTGAAACTTATTCTAGGCATTATATTAGCTATGAATTATTTTTATCATGGCTCAACTATGCGAAACCCGAATGAAATCCGAACCAAGGGAAAATAAATGCGGTGAAAATAAAGCAAAAGAAACTCATAAACATCCTGGGAATTCAATTTTAATAATTAAGGAAATAAACGCTATTTGGTTACGAATGGTAGCATTAGCGAGGATTTTGAGTTTCTAGGAACCGGAATGACAAAATATTCATTAATAATTTTGGATTTATTTTGAAATTTTAGCGTCTGATTTATTTAATGAAGAGAATTGCATTTAGGTCTGTGAGGTCCATAATTTACCTATTAACATTTACCCAAAAATAAGGCCGGGTTTAAAATTAATTTTTGCTTTTATAAATATTTTTATAAATATCAGCAGATTCCTTAGGAGGATCTTCAAAAATATCCTTATTTTGAATCTCCTGAGTTACAGAAAAATAGCAAAAGATAATTGGAAATATTTACGCGGTCCGTTATTTGACGCACCTCTAGCAAATGAATAATGAACATTATTTCTGACATTTCAATAGATTTGAGAACAAGTATATTTTTGACTAAGTCTTCGGCTTTGGTTCTCCCACTATGTGCCTTTTTCACGATCTCTGAGTTCTTATACATTTTAAAATTTAATTTTATTCCATCGTCAGTGCTTAGGTAGTTGTGATGATGATCAATTGCATTGGAAATGCTTACAGGTTCAATCTGAGCAACCTTATATTCATGTGAACTTATCTTTATTTGAAATAAAAAATGTTGATAATTAGTTGTTCCTAAGCTGGTGAACGTATTTTTTACAGCAAGTTCTCCATTCCATTTACAATTCTATAGGAATGGCAATAAATAAATTTCCCATTTTTATCGTGGGTCTTTTGCAAAGAATTTTTATACTTTTCGTTATTTACCCATTCATTGTTCTAAAGTGTTTCGTATTTCCTCGCTTCTTTTTCTTAGGGGACATTTTATTGTTTTGCTTGTCCCTTATTTACAAAAATCTAAAACAATGATACACTATACAAACAAAAAGGAATAATAACAAAACCACATTTAAAATAAATTACAATATTATCTTGATTATGTATTTTCTTGTTTTAACGAATATCATAAAGAAAAAAAACACGTCTTTGCTCACGTTTAACCTGTACACTTAACATGATTAATGCTATGCGGTTGGCGGTAAACATTTGCTGCTTGGGAAGTTTAGGAAACAAAATAATCAACGGTCATTCTTGTCACCGCTTAGTATTCAGTGATTATACTCAACATTATATTAATCATATATTAATAATATATTAATAATATAATATTTTAATATATAAATAAGAAAAAAAATAGTTTTAAAAAACAGAGATTTAGAACTTAAATGGGAAAGGGCAGATGGAAAACAATAACCGGAGTCTCAGGGTAAGACATGGAGAGGGCAGCCCTATATCCAAATATGATATAAAATTTGAAATTCATTAAAATAAACCGCTTAAAGTTATTTTAAAAAACTTAGAGAACCATGAACAATCAAATACAGATTTGAAAACAAATATTTGTAAAGTATGAAACGAAAATAAAAGACTAAACTCAATTTATTATTAAATTATTTATATTTCTGTCTTAACAGTGATAATAAAATATAAATTATCATATTATTCATTAAAATAAATTTATCCGAATTATAGTCAAAAATTACTACCAATAAGGTAGGACCCCTACATGTAATGTTTATAAATATATAAAAAAAATTCACTTTAAAAAGGAAGTGCCGAAAATTCGTGAATATCAAAAACATCGATATATTACTGATTCATAGTCAAGCTTTGTTAATAAATACAATGGAAAAGAAATCAGCGGTAAAATTTGCAAAAATGGTTCTTATAATAAATAATTAAATCGATTACTTTTAATTATTACCCAATGCCCTTCAATGAATATATTCCAACTTGCTGAAATAGCACGAACACAGGAATCTTGCTATCGGTATATAATCGAAAGTGAACTTGTTCGAATTGCCAGTTTTTGTGATGTATGCAATAAGAATAGACATTTAGAACGCTGTAGGTATAGGTGTCGCTGTAGTAAAAGATCATGTAGGTCAAGCGAAATCATTTTCGCTGGGATAGTTTTTGCAGGTCTTTGCGTTTGTGCATTATCTTTCTCAGGTGTCGGCAAACATTTTTAGTAATCGAGCATATTTCTGAAATATAAAAGTAGGCACCACCGAACTGCAGATTGAAGGGCAATCTTTAAATATGAAAATAATATATAAATATAATGTAAATAACAATACGTATATTAACACATATTAAATGTTAAATCATTAGAGAATCGCAGTTAAAGAATCAAAACTATGCCACCTACTGTATCTAAAAGTCATTCATCGATAAAACTTTAGAATACGTGGAAGTAGTTGATCCTACTGAGTTATTACGTAAATTAGGAGATAGAGGCGAGGTGGTTGAAATAGATGAAACTCATCTGCTTTCATGTTGAGATGCAAGAGGCAGAATTCTTGCAGAAGAACGATAATGAATAATCGGGGCTTTTAATAGAAAAACTAAAAGTGTTCAGTGTTGTTTAGTACGTAATCGTATGAGATAAACTTGGCATGATTTTATAATAAATAACGTGTTAGAAAGAACTTCGATGTATGTCATGGGTATAACGGCTTATCAAACCTCAAATATATACTTAATCGAATAAACCATCGTATTGCGTTTTTCGATTTTGGTGATAACAAAATTCATACTCAACGAATGGAGCGGTTTTGGAGAACAATGAAATTAAAAATAGAATCGGTTAACACTAGAACTATGTTTTGTCTATGTTTTTTGTCAATAATAATTGTGATAGTAAACATTTTTTTAATGCAATACAAAAAATCATGCATTTAAGGGTGATTTTAGATGATTTTATGACAATGAAAAATAAAGAGCGACATTTTGAGGTGAATTTATTATTTGACGGTCTGTTTGATAAAACAACTTAATATGTTGACGAGAATTTGAATGTTACTGGTAATATGGTAAAAAGGAAAAGGAAAAAAATTAGCATTTGGAATAACGATATTTGACAGACAATTTCAGACTTGATATCAAATGGGACACCTACTCAAGGATTCTTAATGTTTTCACTGTTTATCGAAGAATTTATTTCTAAATGCAATTTTGTCAATAAAAATTATTTAAAAATAAGTAATAAAGTCTGATTATGAAAAAAAGAAAAATATTATATATTCTGATCAATTTCGATGATGTGGTTGACGTAGGTAATGAATAGTAGCAAAGAAACATTTAAGAAATTATTTTTAGATATATAGTTGGCAGGAGTAATCGACTTGCTGAACCTATAAAAATAATTTACCTTCGTTATAGTAAATTGTACTTTTAATTAGCCAATATCCTCAGTGTAAGATTCTACGTATAAGCTACAAATGCTATAGCTTAGGGCCCACTTTCTTGGGGGCTCTAAATAAAATGCACCAGGCAAGGCACCAAACACATTAAATCAATGTGCTGCACTCAAACTGACCAATGAGATTCATTGCCTTTACGCTAGCACTAATCAATATTATCATCATTGATTTTTCCAAACTCATTTTATACATCAAATGTAGATAATAATTATTTAATTATAATTGCCCTTATATCATTTTTCATTAATTCAGAGTAAATAAATACTTACAAAGATTTTTATAAATGTTTGATTTTAATATATTTTTATTTCGCGTTACAACAATGCGCTTCAATAAAACAAATTTATTTTCAGATTTTCACAGTTGTCTACATAATTGAATGCTCGCTAAAAATAATGGCTTTGTCAAGGGAATATTTCAATGTCGGATGGAATATCTTTGACTTTGTCGTGGTGATAGCTAGCATAATAGATCTAGGGGTTGAGGAGGTCGATGCCTTGTCCATATTCAGGGCTTTTAGACTTGTAAGTCAAATTTATCAGTTTTCATGAGCTATTATAAAATGAATTTTTAGTTTCGAGTATTCAAATTGGCCCAATCTTGGCAGACTATGAGATTGCTGTTGACCATTATTTTCAGTACAATTACAGAAATGGGCAACCTCTCGATAATAGTATTGTTAGTTCTCTACATGTTCGCTGTAATTGGGAAGCAATCCTATCGCAATACATATCATACGCAAATATTTGGGGACAATATTCCCAGATGGAACTTTGATGACTTCTGGCATTCGATGATTCTTGTATTTCGGATCATTTGCGGTGAATGGATCGAGCCATCTTTTGACTGTATAAGAGCAAATAGCCCATTATGTCTTCTCATTTTTATTCCAACTCTTGTTTTGGGAAATTTTGTGGTTCATTTTTTATTAAACTAACTAAATGAAATTGATAACTTCTTTAAGGTACTCAATTTATTTTTGGCCTTGCTGTTGAATTCCTTTGCGTCCGATTCTTTAAAAAATACAGCAGATGAAGAGGTTTCGAAACTGAAAATAGTTATTGACCGACTAAAGAACATTTATCCAATGTCCAGGAATAATCCGGTAATATTATAAAAAATCTAATAATAATAATAATAATAATAATAATAATAATAATAATAATAATAATAATAATAATAATAATAATAATAATAATAATTGTTTCGACCAGTCGCGTAATACACCTGTTTGCACTGAATAAATGCACCTATAATATAAAACAAAAATCAATGTGTATATTATATAAACATACAAACTTACCTGTGTGTTGATTTTTATCGTTTCAATGAATAAACGCATTTAATATAGAAAGTGAGAAAGTGCTAGAAAAAATAAACTGACACACACAAACACAACATATAGTAAAAAATGCATGCACATTTTCGATATGTAGAATCGTTGTAATGAATAAATGCACTATAATAAATAATTTATAGACATTTTTAGAAATTTTTAGAAAAAAATGACCGATAAAATTTTGACGAAAATTCCGAAAACTCAAATTTGAGTTGTATAGATAATAAAGACATTATTTCGTAAGATTTATCTTCAATTTTTAATAAATTTAATATTAGTTTTTTAATAAAACATGAGAACATTCGACTAATTAATCCCTTTAAAAATGTTTATTTATATTTCAAAATATATCTGAATTACATTATATCGAAATAATTCCAAATAATATCATAAAATTTCATAAAAATCGTAAAATAATCCTGAAAAATTAATTAAAAATAATTTATAATAAAAAATGTTGATAAAAAGTATCATTTAAGAGCTAGAATATTGATTACTTGAAAGTCATTTCTAAAATGGCTAAATACAAATAGTTAAAATAGCTAAATAAATATTTACCACATAATTATGTCTAACCACATTCCAAAAATTCAATCACAAATAAAGACGCATCTATAATATGGGTTGTACATACCAACCCATATTATAGATGCGTTTATTCAGTGCAAACGGGTGTATGTGCTTTTTTGTAAGAATTCATTGGAATTGGGATGTGTTTTCGTTGGAATTGTGATTTGTCGAATTGATTGTTATTTGTTTAGTTTTCGCATTTTGGATTTATTTTCGAACATTCTAGATTTTTCGTTTTAAAAGTTGTTTTAAAGAACATTTTTTGGAACAAGATTTGAATAATAAAGTTTCAAAGAAAGAATGGGTCAATATTATGATTTTGAAGTAGATAAACTGGGTTTCGACTTAAAGAGTTCTTCTATTTGGTCAGATTATGTGAATTTCTCAAAATCAACTCAAGTCAAACGTCAATATGCTGAAAGTCAAAAGATAATTGCCACACGTCGAATCTATCATCGGGCTATAGATACGCCATAGCTTCGTATTGAGACAATTTGGAGAGGTTGCAATGCTTTCGAAACTTCTATTAATGGCGTCATCGCTAAGAGAATTATCGAAGAATTTTGAGTCGTGATTTCAAAAGATGTTCAAACTCGAGATCATGTTCTGTTGACTTATAAACTTAGCATCAAGCAAATGATAAATAATAAAAATAAAAACTGGCTTGTTATAATTCATTTTGACTTGATACAATAATAATAATTAATACAAGGACACCATTTTTTAAATATACTTTTGCAATATATTCTTTTTTTTATAATTAATTTTCGGTAAAATGATTGTATCTTTAAAATCCCACCAATAATACGATCATAATATCTAATGAAATCTGCTTTAACATTGGAAATGTCTATTTCATAGAGCCTAGCTTGTCTTTTGTGATTTCCAATTATTTGGGCATTGTAGATAATAATAATAATAATAATAATAATAATAATAATAATAATAATAATAATAATAATAATAATAATAATATTAATAATAATAATAATATTAATAATAATAATAATATTAATAATAATAATAATAATATTAATAATAATAATATTAATAATAATAATAATATTAATAATAATAATAATAATAATATTAATAATAATAATAATAATATTAATAATAATAAACATTATTATTAGTATTATCATTATTACTATTATTATTATTCATTAATAAATTATCTAAAGTTACACAACTTATATTGCCACTATGGCATCTCCCAAATGAAATGTCTTTTTTTCTCATGGGGATTTAGTATTCAATTGTTTTAGTTACATAATGGCAAAATTACAGCATCACTTCATTATCCAAAGACTCTTTTTACTTTTAATTCCTAATGTGCATGCTAATAATTTATCGCACGAATCTTTTATATTGGATGTCGCAAATAAATAAAAAAAAAATTTTATATTAAATTTTTATGATTTATTTGAAAAGTTTATTGGTTTTTTATCGCGGTTTTTTCCTGCACTCATATATAAACTCAACCAGTGTTTCTCAAACGGTGTGCCATGAGGTGGAACCAGGTATGCGGAAGTATATCTCCGGGCCCCAAAAGTCCTCTCGGCGGCCCTGGGTATGCCGCGAGACTTCTTTTTTCACAAAGAAGTTGGTAATAAAAAAAAATTACAAAAACTATATCAAGCTTTTTATTGTGAAAAAGTCGCTTCTGTGGATCAAAATTACAAAGAATTGTCTTTTTTACCTTATAAAAATCTCTCGTAATCATATTTAATTAGTATAAACTAAAAAATACCTTTTATACATATCATTGGAAAGTCAAAAGATTTGTAAAAATATTTGATTTTTGAGCAGATGTGCTGCGAGCGAGAAAAGTCTGAGAAACACTCATCCATGCCATGTGGCCATTTTCTCAATTGACAATTTTTAATTATTATTTTAGCACACCACATCGCATATAATTGATAAAACCTGCCTTTAATGTAAAAAAATAATCAATAAATTAAATTATACCAAATTGAGATAAATAAGGGCCTTAATGACAATAAATAATAGTATTTAATAAATCAAAATGACAAAGTTCTTTATTTTTTTATTTATCATTTGCTTGCCTCCAAGTTCATAAGTCAACAAAACATGTTTTCGAGTTTGACCATGTTTTGAGATCAAAGCTCCGAATTCTCCTGCAACTCGCCTTGCGTTCATATAATCCGGATTCCTCGCTTCGATTAATCTCTTAGCGATGATGCTATTAATAGAAGTTTCGAAAGCATTATAATATCTCCAAATTGTCTCAATACGAAGCAATGGCGTAACTATAGCCCGATGATAGATTCGACGTGTGGCAATTATCTTTTGACTTTCAACATATTGATATTTGACTTCAGTGGATTTTAAGAATTTCATATAATCTGACCAAATAGAAGAACTCTTTAAATCGAAACCCATTGTCTTAATACAATCCATAGAATAAACAATCGCCCGATGAGAAATTCGACGTGCAGTAATTATCTTTTGACTTTCAGCATACTGACATTCGACTGGAGCCATTCTTTCTTTGAAACTTTAATATTCAAATCTTGTTCCAAAAAATGTTCTTTAAAACAAAAACTTTTAAAACGAAAACTCCAGAATTCCAATTAATTCGAAAATAAAAAATAATCAATTCGACAAATCACACCATAGAAATACACACAGATTCCAATTCAGGCTTAAAAAGCACATATTCCGCGTCTATGTGCGCATACCAACACGAAAAACAATTTTTAATAATAACGCGCACACAGGCACGATAAAAACGACAAAAACATAAATCACTACACCTTATTCCGAAATTTATAACTTCTACAATCTAAAAAAAATCAATAAATTTATAGTATAGGAACACACAAACTTACCTGTGTGTAGAAATTTATTGTTCCGAAATTTAATAACTTTATTATAGGATTTGCGAAGGTGAGAGAAAAATAATTGAACACACCAACACAAACCCATAATGTAAAATGCATGCAAATTTCTTATATAGGTTTTTGTTCCGAAATAAATAACCGTTGTTAACATATTGTTAAAATATAATTATTTTTAAATTATTAAAAAACTCAAGAAAGAAAGCAAGATCTTTTGATTTACAGAAAGAAATTCGCAAATCGTAAATTTAAATAAATTATTTTAATAAATTAATATTTTCATAGATATACAGAAAATGACAAAATTCGGCTTATTAATAACTTTCAGAATGTGGACAATTACCAAGAATTTGGAAGATTACTAGGAATGATCAAATCTTTAATTAAAGCAATCATTTATAAATAATAAAAATATGGGGCCATCGAAAATGAGCTGGAGAAAGAAGATTATAAAAATTTAAAAAACTATTTCATCCATGTACGCTGCTTCTTTCCTAATTGCATTAAAAAAATTAATATCTTCGGTGATTAGTTTATTTATTTAGTTAAAAATATATCTAAATTATATTTTATTGAAATAATTCCAAATAAAAAATCATTGAATTTCATAAAATTCCTAAAAAAACACCTGAAATTTAATTATTATCAATGATATATTAGAAATGCTGACTAACAGTAATATTTAAGAACTTGAATAATGATCTCATAATTATATAAAATCAAAATTCAAGTCTTAAAAGTTACTTGAAAAACATTTTTAATAAATTGAATAAATGAAATTTAATACTCCAAACACCACTGAGAACCTTTTCCTATAATAAAACAAAAAAAATCAATATTCTTACATTATAGAAACATACATACTTACTTTTATTTCACGTTGATGTTCTCATTTATAGCTCAATGAGATACATCTTATGTTATAGAAATATGAAAAGTCGAAGAAAAATTAAAAACTGCACACAAACGCAACACATATTAAAAAACACATACAAACTTTTGATTCGTAGAAATGTAACGATGAGATACGTTTCTATAATAATTCTATTTTAGACAATTTTTAGAAAAAAAGGATCGTTGAAAATTTTTAAAATTATATTTTTAATGAAAATATCAAGAGCAGATGAATTTGGTTAAATATCTTTTTACTCCAGATTTGATTTCCTTAAAGAATCTCCTCATATTGAGCTCAGAAAAAAAATTACAAAAATTATTTTAATCAGCGATTTTTCCCAAAATGTTTTAAAAAAATACACATTTTTGGTGATTTATTTATTTATTAATTTATTATAATTAAAAATATATCGGACTCACGTTTTTTCGAAATAATTTCAAGATAAATATCATAAAATTTCTTAAAAAACCCTGAAAATTAATTAAAATTAATTTATAATTATATTGTTTATTAAAAGTAATATTTTAGAACTTGAATAATGATCTTATATCTCATCAGAATTCAAGTCTTAAAATTTACTTTAAATAAAAAAAATTACTTGAAAATAAATTAAATAAATTTCCAAATAAATTTCAATTTCATGATAAATGAATAAATGTGATGATGAGTAAATCGGTGAGTGAATCGGCGAGAGAAATTGTTCTACACGCCAACCACCACTATAGAGAATGTATCTCAGTGGTGTTTGGTGTAACTTCATTTTCACGTAAATGGTGACTCACCTCAACTGGTGTGCACACCAACGTCAATTATAGAGGTTATTAAATTTCGGAATTGGGTGTATTCCCGCGTCTGATTGCCTGACACAATAACCCCCACAATCGCAGACAGGTGTGAATCTGAATTTATACAGCCAGTCAGAGGGAGAAGTCATTCCCCACTCTGACTCGTCGAAACAAGTATCAACCACTTATTCCTGCATTTCTAAATTCTTAAATAAAATTTAATTATTAGTTATTGTGTAAATTTTAGTTGTATATGTATATACTTAAATAATATAAAAGTAACACGCATAATATATTTTATTCGACACCTAATAACAAGTACACAGGTAACGGCATAATAATAAAATAATAATAATAATATAAGAAAACGCCAATCAATAATAAAAAACGTTTTCTTATAATTATATCATTGCCATGTATGTTTAACAATTTATTCAATAATAATATTAATAATAATATTAATCATTACAATTAATTCTATAACAGGTGGACAATATTAAAGACAATCAAGAACTAGATTCGTCAGAGACATTAAAAGATATTACGGGAAATTTCGTGTGTGAAAATATTGCAGAATTACAGAATAATCACGAAAGAAAAAGTAATATAAAAGCCAAGGATTTATCCACGTCAAACGAATTAGTCAACTTACTGCCGTCAACTGGCAGTCCGAGTAACTCGAATTCTTTTAATGTAAATTTTATTCCTGTTTAAGGTAAGGGTAACAAATTGATCAAAAATTCAACAGACGAAACTGATACTGACAAAAAGGAGAAAAGAAAAGTATGTTATTTATTTTAAATTGTAAATATACATTACCAAATATGAAATTGATTCACTTTATAACTGTAAGTCGCCCTCTCTCAGAAACGGAAGACATAATTGTCTTAATAAATCAGAAAACCGATGAAATTCTCAGTAATGTTGAATCTTTTTCCTTGGCTTTTAAAGTCTCATCTAAACTGAGACCTGATGCCTTTTACAATGATTTGCAAAATAATTATTAAATAAAATTCACAATTAACGCGAAAGCTAAAGGCCAATCAAATAATTAATGGAATAATTTTGATGAGAAATTCAATAGTTGAATTTTTAAAATATAAAATCGAAAATAATAATTAATTAATTAAAACGAATTTTTTTAATAACTTGTACATGTCAATAAAAAAGTTGTTTATTTAGAAAAGAAATATCAAAGTTTATGGATCTTCTTTGAATAAGTGCAATTTCATAGTTTGTTAGGCAAAACAAGGAGAAAACCCTTGTTGCGAACCTGAAAATCGAGTTAAACATTATTAACACAAGAAAATCGTGCTGAGTTCTTTCAATATAATTTACCGCGTTTTAAACTAAGTTCTTATATATATAATTTCATTTCTCCGTATTATTTCTCCAAAATTAAGACCTAAATAGAAAATAAGCACTATCATGACTTTTCAGGATGTTTGTAAGAAATTCAGGCCGGAATAAGAGGTTTGAAGAGTTATGATGATTTTCCAGAAGAAGATGAAATGAAGAAGTGGTATGGTCAAATGACTCTTAACGTAAAAAAACATTGTTTTGCATTTTGAAATTTGGATGATTTTTAATTGAATCTTCAAAAGCGTTTTAGTN